>JXSR01S020172.1:32523-51731 GCA_000969725.1 Ophiothrix spiculata | reverse complement strand
AAACACGACATGTCTTTAGATTGAGTTTGACAATTTTGAACGTTTCCGAAATATACATCTGATGACTTCATCTTTGCTCTTTCGTAAAACACCTAATTCGTGATGACACACCCCGAAAAGGGGAACTTTGCGACAGAACACTTATCGAGAAACTGATGAAAATAGGCAGAATTTCCAGCAGATTTTCTGTTGTAAAATGTGATCGCTTTGAGCAATTTCAACAAGGTGTCATTTTAAAGCTTTGAAAATGCTGTAACAGATAAAATGATAAAATCAAAATTGATATCATCCGCAAAGTCCCCCCTTTCGGAGTGAGCCATCACATTTGTGAAATTTGTGCGAAAATGGTTGAGATAGAAAGCCTGAAATACGCCGTAATAAAAAAAATGTTGTACATTACGATGATTTCAATGATCACTGTACAGGTTATACTGCATTCCAGTGTTGTAGTCCTCGAGGCCAAGGCGGTCCTAAAGGACATTTTTTGAAGTCCTTGGTCCTCGGACATGAAGGCCTTGGCCTCGGACATGAAGTCCTTGGCCTTGGCCTCGGACCTCTAAGTCCTCGGTGCCGAGGACAGGCAAAATTGCTTGTTTTTATTGAAAAATATTACTTTGAAATTTAAAAAAAAAATGATCTTTAGGTGAAACTTTGCAAAGAAGATATTCACAACATCCTTGAATGCATTATAACAATAACTTTCATGACTGATGCCAATCATAATTATCAAATGTCAGAGGGGTAATATGTTGCCATGTCCAGGGGTACTAAAAATTTCTTGGTAAGTAGGCAACATAGAGTCTTGCGTATCTGATTTTTGGTCAAAAATAGGGTCAATGGCACTGATTTTTTTCTCCAAATTGTGTCTCAGGAACTGTTTTTTCCCATAAAAAACGACTAATAGAGCTAAACATTTTTCAAAATTTGGTTGAAAACTTTATTAAACACAAATATGAGTTCTTTCCTTGAAAATTGAAGGAAAATCTGAGTCTTTGGAACTGAAGTATTCTTGGAATTAGCATCTTGAGCGTGGCACATAACCGTACCATACATCATTGTAAGTGACCCCGGGTTGCCATCTTCCCCTACAATATTGGGTGTATATCTCAACTAAACTTGCACACCTCATCACCAACCTCCAGGTGAGGCCAAAGGGGTCCAGTCAAAGTCATCCAAGGTCAAAAGGTCATTTACAAAGTTAAACCCGACAAAATGTTCAAAAGGTCATCCATCTCATTCTAGGTAATTTCAAGGTCAATGCCATAACTCAAGAACCCTTTACCTCACATGGACCAAACCTTGACCATGAATAGCCATTTGATTAAGGTAAAAATTTTATTGGCCAAAGTCATATGGTCATTTTAAAGGTGAAACCTACAAATTTCAAAAAGTTCATCCATGTCATTGAGATCATTTCATGGTCACTGCTGAAATTCATTAACCCTTTACCCCACATTGACCAAACTTAAACCATGAATATCCCTATTATACTCAAGGTCAGTCATGGTAAAAATGTCATTTTATGTCAAATACCAAGATGGAGCATGAGTGTGTTTTAGTGCGGTTATTAGTTGCATTGTAAAAGTCCTTGGTCCTCGGCCTTGGTCTCGGAGACACAAGTCCTTGGCCTCGGACAACTAGTCCTTGGCCTCGGATACCAAGTCCTTGACCTTGGCCTCGGACACCAAGTCCTTGGCCTTGGCCTTGGCCTCGGACACCAGGTCCTCGACTACAACACTGCTGCATTCCTATCCCATAGGCCAGTTTAAATATTAAATTCTGGGGGGGGGGGGCACTCAAGTATAATGTTGCAGTCATAACGTGACCAGTTTTTCAAAACACCCCCTAAAGGGTGATTGTTTCTGAAGCCAAAATATATCCTTTTTCCCTCATTCCAAACCTAAATCGTGAATTTACCGTTATCATTTTAACACTAGGGTTTGAAAAAGTACCGTATTTCTTGAAAATGAGCTAAAATGGCTGCTTTTGATACCCTAAAGGGTATCACCTGATACACCCTTCTGTCCTCAAAAACCCTTATTCACCTTTTTCTTGGTCACACTATGCCTGCAGCATTATATCTGAGTGCCTGCCCCCCCCCCCCCCTGAAAATAATTGTAAAATGATAGTGATCAATATAATATTTAATTTGAGACTGTAATATCACGCCTCACCAGCATGGTCATTACAACAATTCCAATAGCATCGCATCATATTGTTCAGCTACCATTGAAATCAATGTACAGTACAACATTTGTTTTTGAACTCTGGTGCCTTTTGGGTGTTGTATTTCATTTCAGGTGTTCCATTTTATATTTGCATGAATTTTCACAAGTGAGGTGTTTTATGAAAGCGCAAAGATGCAGTAATCAAATAATAAATCAAATAATAAATGTATATTTCTGAAACATTCAAAATGATCAAACTTTGACACACTGCTGATGTAAAGACATGTCGTGCAGGCCTCAGTAACTTGCTTATTTGCAAGGCTGTTTATGAAGGAATAAAACAATTCAATTTATATTGTCCAATAAGTCTGTTTTATTTCCTAGGTGTCTATATTCCATCAATACTAACATATTCCCACAAAGTAATATTTCTAAATTAAAAATATATAAATACTTTGTAATTAACAATCATAATTTTTGCTGTAATAAGTTGTTTTGACAATTAAGTTCTGGTCACAGTTTGGTAATATTAGTAATAATACCGTAATTTCCGCCCTATAGTTCGCAGGTTATCTGTGTTTTATTGACAAAAAATTATCAGTGCGGATTATCTTCCGGTGGGTATAATCTGATGAACAATAAATTCAATACATCATAAAAAGCCCGATTTTGATTTTAACTGTTTTGAGTACCTGTTTGGATTATCCGACAGAAATTACGGTAAACACTTGTGTCAAAGCATTTAGCATCATATGCGTGACATGATCACAGGAAATGGTTCGACGTCCATGATTCAGATATTTATGACATTCTAATTCATGCATTATATTTAGATCTAAACCTATAATAATTGCTCATCATTTAAAATTTTTTTAAGAGAAATACAATAACTGTTGAACAATTAAAGGCGCTTGGTCCAATTTCTCAAAATTTAGTTTTTAAAGTCATATGAAAGATGACCACTGAAGAAGTCGTAAGTTTCAAATTTCAGCAGAATCGGTCATGCCCTTTTGATTTTATGGGCAATTTTGTATTTCAGAGCCGCTGTATAAAATTGATTATGGTTACCATAATTAGACACATTTTCATACATATCTCCAAAACGAAACATATCTCAGCCGTGAAATTTCACATGGGTTATGAGAAAACTATGAGCAATATTTTGGTACCAAAATCTCAAAAAAGTGGATGCAATCGGACCATGCACCTTTAAAAACAATGGAAACAAAGAATATTCAACCTATTATCGACCTGTGACTCAAAATCAATATTTCCAAAATCCGACTCTTTCGCTTGATCGTGTCACAAATTTAAACACAACTTTTAACAACAACAAAAAACACCCTGTTTTACAGGTGGGCTGACCTTTCAAGTAGGTTTGGTCGGTCAGGCAAATTTGTTTCTTGATTTTTTTGCCTACAATTACCCAAAAATCGGACAAAATAATCATTATCACGTGTCGTATACGATCCAAAAAACAATCTTTGTCTTCTGGGGATGACAACACTAGCGGGAAAAACAATGGATACCGTCACTTTTCAAAGCATAATATTTGATCTAAAACTTTTATTGTTTCAAATAAATCTCGGTCATGAACTAACAATCTGGAGGAAGCCACTGAGTATCCAGAAGTTGTGACAGAGACATTGGGAAATCAGTAATTCACAGTTACTGCGACATCCTGCACACCTGGAAAGGGTCAAGTATTTGTACCTAGATCACACAAGCAATTCTGTTACACAAGGCTTTGAATTTTCATGTCCGAAATTTATTTGAAACAACAATATCATACAAATATAAAAAGACAGTTTGTGTAAATAGCAACTAAAATTTTGGTCGCTTTTGGTCCATAGTTTTAACCAGAGATCTTCAAGTCAGTATATATTTGTATACTAGCTAAACATGATACTTCGAGAGTTATATAAAGTAAATCATTCATTTGGGAAAAAACAATCACCTTGTTTAGGCTCTCGCCAAGGAAACCCAACTTGGAACCAAGTAAGCTAAAGGAAGCTTATCTTCAACGGGTTCTAAGATGTTTTTTAAATTCAGTTTTGAATGCAGGAGGAAGACCGGAGAAAAACCTGCGGAAGCGATCATGGACTGAAAACTAAATGCACATAAAGCGCCGGGCGTGGGGCTCGAGACCTCATTGGTGCAAGGCGAGGGAACTATCGCTGCACCAACTGTCTCCCCCTAAAAGCCTCCAGGAAGCATCAGGTCTTGAAATCTTGACTGTTGATATGCGGCTACAACCTTTTGGCGCTCAACCCTCCATCAAATCATGTAGATTTAAGTGTCATTTATATATGTGGGCCACCACGGTAAAAGATTGCAGTTGTCAATTGTCTCCTACATGAAGCTCATTGTACCATATCTGATGTATACTATATAGTTGTATCCCTTAAAAAAAAATTGCCATCGGATTTCTGTTTTAGAGCACAATCGACTACCATTGAGGTCGATTTCAACAAGGAAATCCTAGAGCATTTAACCATATTATCCCCATTAAAACTAAATCACAGAAATTAAGATGTCGGAACTTATCCAAATTCCACCAAAGTGCATTTACCATTCACCATAAAGTTTTGTTTAGTTGAAAAGTTTGATGACATTCTCCTGAACTTTCAGACATGTAAGGCAATTAACTTGATTTGAAAGGTCTGAAAGTTATTTAACCTCTGCCCTCTATCAATTACAGCTGTTTAAAATTTAGTTTTGTCCTCTATTTTAGGGTTTTTCACACATACAAAGCTTATAGTTCATGATACTTTTTGAATTCGACCTCGTTGCAGTGATTCCGATGGCTTCTAACGTCTATTGCCAACTGATTACTTTAACAGGTCTGAAATTGATCTTGTGGGATTCTGAAAATAGGAGGATTTCGACTGCAAAATACACAAAAAGTAATTGGTGGCAAAGTCATCTTTTGTGGTCAAATTTTTTTATAAGGGATGCATTTAATACTCTAAACGGGGTTATTTTCGCGAAGGTTTAATTTTCGCGAAGCAACATCTAACCGCGAATATAACACCCTGCGAATACATTAGTTTTATGTGCAGGTCTATGTAATGAAGTTTTAAAACGCTAATTTAACACGTGCAGAAAGGTCGTGATTTTCTGGTTTCGCGAAAAATTCTGCTCGCGAAAATATTCCCGTTTACAGTATGCTATAATGAGCAATATGTACGAGCTGACAACTGCATCCTTTTGCATCCTATATGCAAAAACTAAAACCCTGCTGTTTAATTTACAACGAATAAGGAACATCAAAAAGTGAATACGCAACTGATAGTAAGGCTTCATTTGTATATTATCTAGTTATATGTCTATTGTTAACATCATAAAAGATATGGACTATCGAGTACTGATGCTCCGGCTGCAATGCCGCCCTCGTTCTTTGCGATGTTTTTGGTCCTCATTAAATGTCCGGATTCTTTGTTGATAACAGCTTCGTTACCCTTACTGAAAAGATTAATAAAAACAAATGAAAGTAGTAGTTAAAACCAATCGAAACTAAAAATGTACTATTTGATAATCAAAAAATTAAGTTTGACAACTCAAGCATGAGAAAATGAGCAATTTTTTGGAATACAATGTGTAATCGCCATTTACAAAAATTGAGACTGTTGACAAATTTGCCAGGGACTATAATGTTGAAAATCAAGCTAACAAATAAGTTTTTGGAAAAATCTAAAAATGATGAAGTATCAAGGAACGACAAATTATAAGATCAGACCAAAATAATCAAACTTTTGAATTTCAAATCAAAAGTAAACTTAAACACAATATTTTTTTATTATTGTACTTGATTCTTGAAAATACAAATCAAAAATGTCCAACCTAGCACATAAAAACCACCTTTAAGGGGCGATTCATGATTCTGCTGCAATTAACTATTTTCTAGCTAAAGAAAAAGAAAAGCACACCATAAATTTATGCTGCAAATTTCACTTGATTCCACTTGTTTTCAAGTTACAAGCTTTTCAGCATTTTAGAAATCCCCACAGGCTACTGTGTTATAGTAGATATTTTTATTCCTGTCACTAAGCGCATATTGGTGATGGTGAGATTATATTTGGAGGGGATGGGTTCAGAACAAAACTAAAAAGCCATATAATGCTCAACTATGTTCAACATATGCGATGATCAAACCCCATTAAATGAGCTATTTTCTATAGAATACGCAAGGTTATCAATCAGGTTCAATGGAAATTATTCTCAAATGGTTTGATATCATGCTATCGATTCGAGTTAATTTTGGAGAACACCACATCGGCTTCTTTGTTTGATTTAATGGGCTTCATAGTCAGATCATTAAGGCCACATTAATGCTGTCGTTTGTTACGAATTACAAAAACTAAAGCAATGTCATCATACCTGTATAAGTTTTTAGTTGATGTTAAATGGTATATTTTCAACGTTAATTGGCCTAAATATTGTTTCAGATGCCTGTTTTCTATTTCATTATAAAGATTTAAGTCAATGTAGCCATATTATTGGTCAATATATGCCAGCTTTGGTTTTTATATCCATTATTTTTTGTAAGAAAGCGGACTTAATTTTATTATGGCCATATATCTGTTATGTTATATCAAATCTCTATTGAATTCACTAGATAAAGCATACAACCTCTCAGAATGAATGGAATCGTCGACGCCCCCAAAGTTTATAATTTGGTGTCACTATTAAAAAAATTCACTATAATTACTATCGGGCCCCCAAAATAAAAAAATTGCACAATTTTTCACTTTTTTTTCAAAAATGCAAGCACATTTGAAAGAATGGTTTGGGTTTGTAACATTATGCCAGTCAAGGATTCTTGCTAGCTAAAAAACTCAATTTTGATAGAGGTGACCTTGAGGATGAAAAGTGGATCATGAATTGCTCCTTTAAGACCAAAAATTCCATTGGGAAAAAATAGATAAGCAAGACATACATATGATTATTGAAAGTTATTCTAAACAGAAAATTCTTTCATTTTCATCTTTGTTGACTTAGAATAAAATTAGATATACAGATTTGAGTACCTTTATATTGGTCTTACAATAGAAGAAATATAAAATTGAATGAAATGGAGTTGCGCATTTCCATCCCCCTCTGAAAAAAATGGCACGGTTGGGCCTGATAAATAAAAAGTTCCAAAGCTTACCAAACAAGAACACCATAAATCCCAAGCTCACTGATCATATCATGTAAGCCAACAGCCAATCCTCTACGTAACTCGTAATTTTTGACGACTACTGGTACAATGCGTTCCATCAAGATGAAGGCAGCCCTCTCTTGTTGGCCCTCTAGTTCACGAAGCTTAGTAGCTATGTCATCACCATAAATATTGTTACCTTGAAAAATAGATAGTATCAAATTAGTCAGCTACAGCCCATGGAAGAAGGAGGCACAGTAGTAAATGTGTATGCCTTTTGGGATGCTTTTTCCGGGGGGGGGGGGGGGGGGTAACTGGATATTCTGACTGGGTAACCACCCACGTTACCAAAATCGACCTGGTACTCTACAAGTCTCACACAGGCATCAAATTTGGCTTTTAGTTTCTGATAGGGTATCAAACTAAGAAAGAATGTTGAATTAATTGGTGTCTTAAATTGCCAATAAAAGTGTTTTAAATACCTAGAAACACATCTTTATTTTGTCACATTTGCGTACAGCCTCAGATAGGGGATTCTTTGAACAGCTATTGTCCTGGACAGGGTATCCATTTGAACAGATATGGTATATTAATGGTTTCAGATAAGGTATCATTTCACAAATTTTTGCCAATTTTTGGTCTCACATAGGTCACTTTCATGCTGGAACTCAGATGGTTACCCAAACACAAATATCAGTTACACCCCCCGGGCTTTTTCATAGATTTTGGTAGTAAATATTGGCCTAGTAAATGGGAGGTCCCGGGCTCAAATCCCTGTCAAGGCTTGTTTTTTCTCAAATCTTGGCCCCCGCGACGGACAGAACAAAGATTTGCAGACGATTCACTTTGTGAACTAAGTAATCATATATCCTATTTATTTTGCTACAAATAATTTGATTCTCGCCTAATGCTCCTCGCTAGAGAAGTGAAGAGAGAGAAGGATTTGAACTGAAGGCCTACAGATTAAATCTAGGGCTTCAATGTCAGCTAGCTTTGTTAGCTCAGTTGTTCAAAACCCGGGTTTTAATTGATGGGGAACAATCGGTAAACTTTGCATGCTTCAAAGCTAAAACAGACAATTAAAAGAGTTGCATCATTTTATCATTCTCCTCTGGTAACAATTACTGGTCAATTTTCCCAAGTGACAAGAACTTTGTGACGATTGCAGTGACAACCAATCACACCCAACTGCGAGAACTGCAGTGGGTCATGTATTGGCGCACAGAGTACTACTTGACAACACACGTTGTACAAGTACAAGAGGGTGCAGATTTCCAAGAAGTGGACCTTTTGGAGGAAAAACTTTCGTTTTGGTCGACCCTAAACTAATTCTAGTGGTTTTGACAAAGTGACAAGCAAAAAATTGTTGTAGTATTTTATTAAAAAACCACCTACATTTACATGTTTTGGTGCTTTGGGTGTTCTTTTGGTGGACATTTTGGGAAGTTTTGTGGACCTTTTTTGTACAATGTCAAATTTGGGGGGTCCAACACCCCCAACCCACCCCCCTGGCTACCGGCTTGGGTATTTTTCACACTGAAAATCATCGAAATGGAGTAGGTAATTAGGGTTAACAGGAATACTGTACAAGTGGTATATTCCGCATTATTTATTTTCGCGCTTTTGGCGCTCAGCTCACTTTACTCGAAAATAAATGGTATGTGAATACCGCCACACGTAAAAAACATCATGAGCGCAAAATTAAAATGTGCAAAGTGATTAAAAATTTGTCTGTGTGCGAAAATTACTGAGCGCGAAAATATTTGCGTTTACAGTATTATGTTACCAGGCTACTTATTAACAAGTTTCAGCTGTATACATTAACATACCTCCACCTTCCCTTTGCGGCTTCATGACATATTTATCTGGATTCGCTATCCCCATGGCAGCTGCCCGATTCCCTTCGTCTGTCTGCAAAAAAGAAAACAAAATGTGACTTATAAGTTGTTTTTCTAGATCAACTATCCCATGGAAGCATGTGTTGTCTTCTGTCTGAAAAAGACTGGGGGCCAATTTGGCACTTCCATTATGGTTTAGTAGGATTTGCCTCTTGATAAACCCTCTTTTTAAACTGACTTGTACCAAATGACCCCCTTTTTTATTGTGGCCTCCTGCTAAATAAGTTCAAATACGCAATGACCCCCTCCCCTTTTTAATGGTCAGATACTAAATCAGTTCGGCGGAACTCACAATTCGGATACGTATCCAAATTTGGATACCCACGTACATTTTGTATCCAAATTGTGATACCCGTATTAGTCCGAATTCTGATATGCCTGTCGTGGCGCAGGAAACAAATCGATAGCATAAGCTGGCAAGTCTTTCTACTTCTACTTCTACGCTTATTCTCATCAAAGCCTTTTCAGCATCTAGATGAGCTCTCTGGTCCTAGAGAGATGATATACTTTTGAAGGTATAGTGACTATGCACTCTGGTCCTAGAGTAGATGACGTATTTTGACATACGGTCACGGTTGCCGGGGAAGGTTCCCCTACTCTTGTTTTGAACGGCCGTAGCCTAGCCCGTGACGTTCTTTTACATCCGACAGTGTGTCAGGAACACTTCAGATGGGACCAACGGCTTTACGTGCCCTCCCAAGCACGGAGCAAGTAGAGCAAAGTTTCTTGCTTAAGGAAACAAGGAGACGTACCGAGAGCCGAGACCGGGACTCGACCCCAGGACAGACGAATGCATTTTGATTATGAGTCCAACGCTCTAACCACTCGGCCATGCTCCCCTCTTGCATTTATGATAAATATATCTGTTGAAATGTCATTTCCATCTGTGCAATTCCAGCGGGACAACTTCGAAACATGTCCTGATAGCTCCTTATCACAGAAGGCAAAATAATTTGGCCAAAACTTTCTTAGAATTTAGATGACAAATGATGATAATGTTATTGACATTTATACATACCAGTATGGTGCACGGCAAAGCTGAATATTAATTTCAGCTGATATCCTGTTTCAGTTGTTTTTAATCCAAATTCGGATACCAGTATCAGAATTTTGATACTCCGTATCAAAATTCTGATACGTATCCGAATTGTGAGTTCCGCCGAACTGAAATGACCCCCTTTTGTCTTATTCAGTCCTGTCAATCTTTTTCGCTAATTTTCAAGAGAATATTAATGCAAATATTCAATTTGAACTTCAAAGAGGACCATTTTTCAGTTCTAGCATATCTTTGAATTTCAAAAGTGATTTTCTCAAATTGCTGTTTTTCAAGTTAAACAGTTTTACCAAATCACGGTCGTTTGAAGGGAAACCAAGTTTAGTGTCTTTAACATTCCCTGTAACATATGCTTCTTTGTACCTTATCATGCTTATTAGGCTTATTTATTATCATATGTACAATTGCAATTATCAAGAATATCATTCTTTCTCAAATTTCTTGGACTATATTGTAAGAACCATTATTGGGCACCACTGGTTGAAGAAATTCAGTTTCATAACTAAAATGTGCAATTTATGATTCTGATGTGATTAAAACCTTGACTCTTTTCTAGCTAAAGAAAAAGAAAAATACCACATAAATGTATGCTGATATTTCTCTTGATTCTGACCATTCATTCAAATCAAAAGGTTTTTAGCATTTTAAAAATCCCCATAGGCCGAGTCTACTGTGTTCTAATTACTGTCGACTGTAAATGACACATTTTCTAACTTTTCTCAAAAATGCATGTGCACTAGCTTCTAAAAGAATGGTTTAGGGTTTGTAACATAATTATTATACTAGCTAAAAAAACTCAATTTTGATTAGAGGGGACATTAAAGATGAAAAATGGATCATGAATTGCCCCTTTAAGTTTAATCAATCAATCAATCAATCAATCAATCAATCAATCAATCAATCAATTATACACTGTACTTGCATGACATGCATATACCCCATGAAGTAGTCTATTCAAACAAGGGACCAACGGCTTAACGTGACTTCAGAACCACGGAGCAGGTAGAGTAAAGTTTCTTGCCCAAGGAAACAAGGAGACGAAAACCGCCGTGCCCGGGACTCAAACCCACAACCTTTGTATTATGAGACCCATGCTCAAACCGCTCGGGACCCGTGTTCTAACCGCTTGGCCACACTCCCCTCTTTTAATACTTACTAACTCTAACGTATACTGGCCAACAAATGTTGATCGTATATTGGCAATCATCTTGGGATCATCGAGGAATCGTTCCAGCACTCCTGGGCGTGATAGTTCCTGTTGAACCTTCTTGGTGCCTGCTAGATGCCAATCAATGGAAGGACATACGGCAGCTATTGACTGCTCAGCTATCAATTTGAAGTTCCATTCCTGTAGAAAAATCAAAGTATAATCATAAAATAAATGTTAACCCCTATATTGGCAATCATCTTGGAGTCATCCAGAAAGTGTTCCAGCACTCCTGGGCATGACAGTTCTTGTTGTACTTTCTTGGTGCCTGCTAGATGCCAATCAATAGAAGGACATACGGCAGCTATCGAATGCTCAGCTATCAATTTAAAATTCCATTCCTGTAGAAAAAATTGAAGCATAATCATAAAATAAATGTTGATCCCTATATTGGCAATCATCTTAGGGTCATCCATAAAGCGTTCTAGCACTCCTGGGCGTGATAGCTCCAATCAATGGAAGATGCCAAGCAATGGAAAGACATACAGCAGCTATCGATTGCTCGGCTATTAATTTAAAATTCCATTCCTATAGAAAAAATCAAAGCATAATCATAAAATAAATGTTGCCCCTATATTGGCAATCCTCTTGGAGTAATCCAGAAAGCGTTCCAGCACTCCTGGACGAGACAGTTCTGATCCAATCAATGGAAGGACATACGGCAGCTTTCAACTGCTCAGCTATCAATTTGAAGTTCCACTCCTGGAAAAAATGTCATCAAGGCAAAAGTAAGTCAAGTGTAAACTGCACTTGCAGGAAAAGTTCAAGAACCATTTTAAGAAAAAATGTCATGAAGTTATTGAAATAAAAATAATACAACACAAATTAACCACTGGCATCACACAACTTTGTGCGGCCGGCCACAACCTGGCCACAGCCTTGATTTTCAAAGATGGCGAACATAGACTTGATTATGCACCTCTAAATAATTTCAAAATATTCAATAATATTGAGGTGATCAATCAAGCCTAAGGTTGCCATTTTGGAAAATAAGGCTGCGGCCACACAAAGTTGTGGCCTAATTGTGCTCCAACGCCTTAGTTATTCAGTTCAGAAAACATGCCAATTAAAACAACTTTTTGAATAAATTATGACAATTTGATACTTTATTTGCATACAGTATTTTATGCTTCAATTGCAGGTGACACTGCATTAAGCCTAGGGCTGCCAAATCACTGCAAATTAATGCAGTTCCTGCTGAACCTTCTTGGTTCCTGCTAGATGCCAATCAATAAAAGGACATATATATATATAGAAAAATGATTTTAGCGCACCGTGCGCAAAACTCCTCTAGTAGATTTACCATGTCTGTGTGCTGAAAGAATCTACCATCATATTTATACACAAAAATGATTCTATCGCACAGTGCGCCAAAAGTCCACTAGTAGATTTACCGTGTGTGTGCATCCAATATATATATAAATGATGGCGTCCAATACTCCACTAGTGGGGTATCCGAGCACAAAGTGCGAAATTACTCCACTAGAGGATTAATTGAGGAGGGGTCGCAGATACTCCACTAGTGGACCCCATAACTCGATCTCATATAAAATACCACCCAAGTAATTTCCTATTTAACCCTATCCAACCTATCAATGTGATATCCCAAACACAAATACAGTAAACAAGATGTGGTAAAACAAGAGAGTTGAAGAAAATCAGAAGGACAGCAGAGGACATGTGCTTTTGTTAAATGATAAAGCCAGAGACCTATTATAGAGACCTTATTTGTGACACTGTTGATGTGAGTATCAGCAAAGGAAAGATCCTTACTAAAAGAGCATAATCAACCAACCACAATGGTAACAACTGGCATTAGATCAGTGTTCCCGCTAAGGCCGCATGTCTCAAAATTGGTGCAGAAGCTCAAAAAATTGGTGCAAGGGATTCCCAAAACAAAAAGACAAATATAGGGTTTTGGATATACACAACATTCATTTATTTATTTCAGTTTAATTCAGATTATATTCACAATTACTCTCATTTTTGAGATGGCTAGATCACAGATTTTAAGGACATGTGGCTAGATGTACAGTAGAAACTCATTATAACAAAGTTGCCGGGGACAGACAAATTACTTCTTTATATCCAACATTTCGTTATATCAGGGTTTTTTTAAACAATAAAAAACAAAAGAAATAAGTAAAATGGTACAGGAAAATGACTACTTTATAACAGGGCTTTTCTTATATCAGATTTTGTTATAATGAGTTTCTACTGTATTTTTTTTTTCTTTTATGTCCCTTTGGTGCAAAGTCAAAATCCTTAGCAGGAACACTGCATTCGATCATATCAGAAAAAATTGTTTAAAACAGTATTTGAAACAGCTAAGTCAAAAAAAAAAAAAAAATTGTCCCAAAGCTCACAAGCGGCTTGAAAATTTATGCAGAATGCCGTTTTTTATTTTTCATTTTATTCTTAAACTTGGTTTTTTTTTATGGTATATCAGCAGTAGCTATGACTTTATTCCAAAAAATATTGTGTCGTTGCGACCATCACAACAGGGTAAACGATATATCACTTGTCGTGCTTGCCACACAATTTTCCAGATGTGACAAGGTTGAGTTTACGCACTTATAATTTTTGACCTCACGCTGGTCGTACGACCACCACCACTGACACTCTGAAACCAGGTTTATTTTTTTCTACCAGATTGTGCACCAGCAATACTTGACCAGCTCAATAACTGCTTTTCTTAGTCATATGGTACCCCTGGGGGGAGGGGTACTCAATTTTGGTTTGGGTAGGGACGTGCCTCTGGGAAATTTGGAAAGGCACCCATCCAAGTACCAATTCTTATGAAAAATTGACCAATCCTTCTAAATTTTGAGCCAAATGTAAGGCTAATGAAATTTGATGATTAGTTTCCCGTCACATTTTTTCAGTAAAATATGAGGTCATGATTTCATTATTCATTATTTTTGAAAATTTCATTATTGTCAAAACTTTCATTTACATGGTCATTACCTATATTGTTGATAAAAGACAATCTTAAAATAGGTATTAATGCTCAGATCATCATTACAGACATTTTGCAACAGATTGAGAAAAGATTTGAATTTGTTTTTATGAACAGAATTTTTTTTTTTGTAATCAATAGAAACAATAGGTAATCCTTAAATTTTCAATATTTACTACATCCTCTACCCTTACAACTAAGGAATACTGCTCATTAAGATCAGCAGGGGATGTCAGGCATTTCGAGAGTTTCAATTTTGATTATTTCCATTTCAATTTTCAAATAATTGACTTTTTACTGAAAATAATGAAAGTTTTGGTCAAATTGAAAAGGTTATGAGGGCGGGTGACAGGAAACTAATAATTTCATTACATAGGCCTAATCAAAAATCTGATTTTTTTCTGTCCAAATTTGCTCTTTTTTGACCAAATTTTCTAACAGTTTGAGAATTTGGCGCAAACTGCCGAAAATTTTGAGAAGAAAACCCATCAAAATACCTCAATTTGCGAAGAAAAAGGACCGATTGGAATACCAGAAAGCCTGATTTTGCTATCCGAATTTGCGGCACGTCCCCTTTGTACTAATTAGCCTCCCCCCCCCGGATGGTACCCTTCAGTTGCCGGAGTACACATTTATCCTTTTTGACAGTATAGGTACGCACCTTTTCTGTGGGAAAGTGTTCAGGGACATATCCCATGCGATAATAAACAACAGCAACCTCCATTCCATCTCTGAATAAAACAAAACAACAATTTTCAAATAAATAATCCACAAATAAAAAGATATAGTTTACAGATTATTCATGTACCAATCTGAGATTACTCCTGATGACCTTTGACCTGTAATCTAATTCAACTATCATATACTTACACCAGTGGCGTAACCAGAAATTTTCAGTTGAGGGGGCGAGCAGGGGCAAGACAATTTTGCAGGGGGGCGAAAGAGTTCAGACACAAAAAGGTACACCCCACAATTTTTCATGTAGCAAATCATTCAAATTTTGCTTAAATTCATAAAAAATTGTACTACTTTGGTGAAAACTACAGTTTTTCTCTTAAATTATGGCCAAAATTTGCGCCATTTTGCTGCAAATTTGGGAAAATTTTGAAACCTACCCATAAAAAGGTTAAATTTTGCACGATTACATTACCTGTGTACTATATATTGAAACTCTGTACTTTTCTTGATTTCATTTGGGGGGATCTGTTATAAGTGAGAGTTGCATGTTTTTCTAAGTATTTCAGACTTCTTCTGATGACCTTTGACCTGAGATCTAATTCAGTTATCATGTACTTACACCATTAGGCGTCTATCATCAGTGAGTGTTGCATGTTTTCCTATTATTCAGGTATCATATACTTACACTATTAGGCGTCTGTCATCAGTGAGTGTTGCATGTTATCCTAAGTATTTCAGACTTCTTCCGATGACCTTTGACCTGCGATCTAATTCACTTATGTACTTACACCATTAGGCGTCTATCATCACTGAGAGTTACATGTTTTCCTCAGTACTTTACGACTTCTTCATGATGACCTCTGACTTTCGATCTAATTTAGTTATCATATACTTATACCATTATGAATCTGTCATCAGTGTTGCATGTTTTCCTAAGCATTTCAGACTTCTATTTATATGACCTATGACCTGAAATCTAATTTCAGTTATCATATTATAGGTGTCTATCATCAGTGATTGCTGCATGTTTTACCAAGTATTTCAGACTTTCCAGGGCCCCGTTTCATAAAGAATTTGAATCAAGCGTACGTTTGATTTATTAGGCGTAAAATAGGTTGATACAGTGTAAATTTACGTTTGAAATCAAACGTACGCTTGATTCAAATCTTTATGAGATCTAATTCAGGTATCATATACTTACACCATTAGGCGTCTGTCATCAGTGAATGTTGCATGTTTTCCTAAGTATTTCAGACTTAATTCTCCTGATAATCTTTGACCTTCGATCTAATTCAGTTATCATATACTTACACCATTACAGGGGGGGTAGGACGTGACGTCAGCAGATTTTGCAACTCCCATTCAAAAAACTTGAATTTTAACTAACGCTCAAAATTTCATTTTATGCCCTTACTTAGTGTATAAACATGTGCAGATTTCAAAACCGTTGGGGTTGGGACTTCAACCCCAGGAAACTAAAAAGATATTGTGATTATTATAAAGAACTACTTTTCTTTTCATTTACGCATTGAAATATACGGGCGATACCACGGATGACTACACATCAAATCTGAGTAAACAGTCCGGTAAACAGGCAATTAAAGAGATCGTCCTACCACCACTGCACCATTAGGCATCTATCATCAGTGAGAGTTGCATGTTTTCCTAAGTATTTCAGACTTCTAATGATGACCTTTGACCTACAATTCAGATATCATATACTTACACTATTAGGCGTCTGTCATCAGTGAGAGTTGCATGTTTTCCTAAGTATTTCAGACTTCTCCTAATGACCTTTGCCCTGTGATCTAATTCAGCTATCCTATAGATGTGATGGCTGATATCAAATATATTTTTCTCACCATCGTTAACCACAAATAACAACACAGACCTGAAATATGAACAAAATAAACCAATAAAGATATATGTGACCCGTCATAGGTACCTTAAGGTCAGCATAGCTAGTATATTATGAGATAGGGGTCATTTCAGCTGAGCATAGTCAAAAATCCTGTCCAAGGTCAAATTTCTTATTTCATCAGAAACATACATTTGAAGTGTATTCTATCATATATTAATCAGGTTCCAACATCTAAAACATAAGAAAATGTGTTCAAAACCAAGATAAAAAACTTTCACGATCCAAGTTTTACTCAGTATAATATTAAAAACTTTAAATTCGACTTTCTCAGAACTATAGTTTTCCTGAAACAGCACAATGCCTTTTACCATAGGTTGTAAAATCATCCCTACACTTACTCTGGTTTACCATAGAGTTCCCACGCATTGGTCAATCCTTCTGCAAGTCCGTCTACAGACGAGTTGTCAGGAAGATCACTGGGTTTATAATCAATGCTATGTTCTGTAAGAGTTGCCCTGAAAAGAAAATTGTCAAATACAGTAAAATCGAAAATTTCAAACTAATAAGACACAAACAAATCTTAGCAGATCTATATCAGCTTCACAACTTTGCCTTTAACTTTGTGTTGCAATTTGATCACGACATCGACAAAAACAAATTGATATGGTCTTTTTCTTCTTTCTGAATCTGCTCCTTTTTTTGAGACTTAAACCCAAAACCTTTTAAGAGTTTCGAGCCCTAACCAAATGTCCTTGCAGAATCTGAATAACCAAAATTTCTGAATCTGCAGCAATCAGGGGTGTTGGATACATTTCAAATATTTTATCCCGAGTTTTCAGCGTACTTTCTGACGTACTGCATGTATCTTGTACATAAGCTAAACAAGACATTCATTCTTATATGAAATCAAACGACGATCATTCTTATATTCACGGATAAGACCATGCGCATTACTCCACTGTGCATTTTGAGTCGTGCATTTGTTAATATTAATATCTCAAAAAGAAGTAAATTGGTGACCATATTTTTATGTTTTTTGAAAAAAACTATATACGAAAAAATTAAATATAGCTGTTTTTTAATTGTAAGTGTTTTTGTCTTAATTTTTATGATTTTACCATACAAGTCAATGGCAAAAAGTGGTAAAACATACTGTTTTTGAAATAGATTTTTCTCAAAACCCAACCTGGTCAGTGACCCCACTTTTTATTTCAAAAATGTGAACAGCATATAAAAACACCATATATCAAAAACTAAGAAAAATGAATAGAGGAATTCTATGTCTGCTAAGCCACCTTAACATGTTTTATACAGATTGGTTTGTAGTAACACAATAATAAAGGTGAGGAATTCTGTCTGTGCTGAGCCACCTTAACAAGAAAACACATTTTTATATGATGGGAACTTCAATATCAACCTATTAATTAATTAAACAATCCCTGAACAATTCTTGAGTCATATGTTACATATTTTAAACAATTCTTTCTTCCTTTATTTATTTTTTGCATTCTTGAGGAAATTGAAAAATAGAGTTTTTTATTTTTGCTTTTATTTTTTTTTAATTGTAGTTGGCGCCCAGATGGAAAGGCAACACATTATAGCCAATTTCAAAGGCTGTACAGCTCCAAATATAAATATCAAACATATAGTCTAAGTGAATTTTTCAGCATGTATTTATTTTGTGTTCACCTTTGTATCTAGATAGAAAAGAAGTGCGGTTTTAAGCAAACCATAGTCATGAATTGCACCTATAATTTCTGGACCATTTGAAGACTTACCTATGTAGATGTGTTAGTCTCTTGCTCAGTCCTGCTAAGCTGCTAGCCATAGTATTCATTTCTACCTGTTTAATTTCTGGACCATTTGGAGACTGGGAATGTAACATGTAATCTGACCTGAGAAGAGCTAGGGTGACCGGCTGTGGTGAAAAAATAAAACAAGACAGTAATTAACTTTAATATTACTACTCAACTTATAATCTTTGTCATTCATGCTTTAAACTACCAGGTATTTCAGAAGCCATCCTGCAGAAATATATGTGCACTTAATTTTAAGAGACTGGCCTAGATTATTCCCACTAATTTTTGACCTACATATTTTTTACTTGAATCGATAGAACTTGTTTATAGTAATATAACCTACAAGTAGTTCTCCATGATTTACCACGGATATCTACACATCAAATCTGAGTAAACAGTCCGGTAAACAGGCAATTAAAGAGATCGTCCTACCACCACTGC
>JXSR01S020172.1:21394-32473 GCA_000969725.1 Ophiothrix spiculata | reverse complement strand
AATCGATAGAACTTGTTTATAGTAATATAACCTACAAGTAGTTCTCCATGATTTTGAGGAATATTGGAGAAAATTGCAATTCTTTACCTACTTTAATTTTTTTAGGCCGGCACAAAAAAGTGGTGTGAAAACAGTGTTTCTAGTTTGCAAAAGATCTTGTTTCGACACCTGTGATGGCCAATCAAATTATTTTTGATGAAATTGTTCCTCTTTTTATATGTATTAAATTATCTCTAGGAGCTTTGTTTGATTTTTTATCTGGTAAATCCATTTGAGTACACATTTAGGATTTAGGAAACACAGGATAGTCACACCACCATCAAAGAATGATATATTGCAAATTAATTCTCTCTCAATTTGAGGGAGCGTGGCCAAGCGGTTAGAGCACGGGTCTTGTAATACAGAGAATGTGGGTTCAAGTCCCAGGTCGGGCGGTTTTCGTCTCCTTGTTTCCTTGAGCAAGAAACTGAGAGTCCATTTTATTTAACATCATGCTTGATATTGGGAATTGATTGATTGATTGATTGAATTTGAGCCATTTGTGTGTAACTTTTTGCACTTTTTTGGATTTTACTATACTTATAAGCTTTATTTAGAGCATTTCCAAATTTTTTTGATACTAGGTGGAATCCGGACTTGTCCCTTTAATTACGATTTTCGTTTTGAAGTACGAAACAAAAATGACAGACCTAACAGTTGATGCACAAATTTCTTTGTGCATCATAGGCAAAATATATTTCTTTGGAATCATCCTCATCTCCTCATCATTCCCAATATCAAGCATGATGTTAAATAAAATGGACTCTCACGAACCCAAATCCCTGTGGCACCAATGTATACCCAGTGTGACCAGGCCTGTATCAATTGGTAGTGTGACTGGGGCTTTATCATTTTTGCAACAATGTGACCTGGGCTCTATTTCATAAAGCTATTTAGGAATATTCTTAAGTATAATTTTGTTAAGTTACTTAAATTTTAGAACATTTTTAACTTGGAAGTTATCAAATTACCCAACTTTAGGCCAATATATTTGAATAGTTTAAATATTTCTGCCTCTGTCATATACAGATGAAGTTTTGTGTAATTGACCTTTGACCTAATATAGTCAAATTAAGATCAGACCTAAAGTTAAGAACATTTTGAATAAAGATAGGAACTTTTCTATTTCGTTTTAAATTATCTTAACAACTTTGGATCAGGAATTTCAGAAACTGATAATAATTTAAAATTTATCATCCAAAGTTGCTTTAGGAAATGGAACTCATTGTTTCCAAAGTCAAAGATATTTGTGGATTTTTAACTGATTATTGTTCTGCAGACCAACTTAGGAATATTCTTAAATCTTTATGAAATAGATCCCAGGGGTCGATTTCACTAACATTACGATGCATCGTAGCTAACGAAGGGTTCAGCTCGTAACTAAAACTAGACTTCACAAAGACGCGAAAACCCTTCGTAAGTGTTCACCGCATCGTAAGATATATGAATTATGCATTAGAAAAATCGAACCCTTTGTTAACATTACGTGGGATCAAGAGGTGATTTTAGCTAACGATGGGTTTGGGTCTTACGATGGGTTAACGATGCATTTTAACGTTAGTGAAATCGACCCCTGGTCTTTATCATTTCACCATTACTCTGGAAACCACATGAAAAAATCACATTATTACTATCATGGAGGTCAGTCTCTCAGTTCAGGGGGGATACAAATTAGAAATGACCAACTTAACAATGGAAATCAGGGAGTACAAGATGGATCAGTTTGAAGAAGGTTCAAATAATTTTGTTGGATGAAACTGTGAGTTAGCTTCGTTGTATACAATGTAGACCCTACACATAAAAATTAATAAATTTGTAAGGTGTTACATTCACGGTTAGATGAGTCATGAAATTTGCCCAAAATACCCTGTTTACAGTATTATGTACCGTACATTATTACTTTGGAAACCGTGTTAAGGGACACGCGTGGCATAAGTCCACGATGATTAATCACCAGGCATTGAGAGTCGTGGGTTGGAATCAGCATTTCAATAAAATTCTCGTCATCAGATCATGGAGATGACGTCCTATCTGGGACTGATAACCCATTTTTTAATATATTGCAACCCTTACCTTTACATGGCCTTCTTTAAGTACTTGTTTGTAGATTTCAAACTGTTTCCTAGTGAACTCATCTACTGCAATGGTACTGTAAGGATACAGACAAACAAACAAACAAACAAATGTTGATAGAGTAGTGGTTTTCTATACCCTTCTTTATGATCCAATTTCAATGATATCAAATACCATATAATGCAAATGCAATATTACCAGTACCTCAAAAATATTTTTATATGATGGATTGGCCCATAAAGTTTGAACATGGGACCTAGATTGGTTGGAAGTGTCAGCAGTCAACAACTATAGTATCTTCTAATTATACTATATATTTATATTTTTATTTATTTTTTATTTTTTTCAATCTACCAATTGTTATATTTCTATCATTATCAAATTATAGATCAATGATGGCATTGAGGGGAGTTCTTAGAAAATATTAAATGGGATGCTCAAAGTAGACTTCAAAATTTTGACCATCTCTATACCTCAAAAATTGGGTCTGTGATGAAAACCCGGGGGAAACCCACCTTATCAATATACCAAAAATTACAAAAATGCATCCAAAAACCTTTGAGCACCCCTATATACCATTTGTGATATACAACCACCAGGGCTTCGAAATCCACGGGAGCGCCGCTCCCAGAAAAAATCACGGCCGGCAGAAAAATAATGAGGCAGTCAAAAAAAATTGAAAAATCTTAGGAAAAAAATATTAATATTTTCTGATTTCTACAAAATCACATCAAAAATAATATGTGTTTGACTCAATGTTGCCATGGTTACTTAATAGTGTAACAATATCAATACCAGTAGTTTATTATTGTTGTGTCTGGCCTCCCCTGCTCCCGTGTGGAGCAATTTCTAGCGGAACAGTTAATGTTCATGTCATAAATAATAAAACGATAGGTGTTAGCAATTTTAGCGTAAAAAGGTAAAGTAAAGTAAATTTTTTCCATTTAAAAAATTTAAAGACTTGCAAAACCAACGTGCTGATTGTGTGATCAAACCTCTAGTCTCTGTTCCACGCTGCTGAAGTGGAACTCAATGAGTTGGTAAATATTTGAATCAAATTTATCTGTTGCCAGAATGGATGAAATACAGAAATTATGAAATAGATTAATTACCCATATCTATATGTTTTCATCTATTGGTTAATATCACTGTTTGGTTAATAGGTTAAACAGTTTCCAAAAGTGTAACTTTTAACAGATAGGCCTACACACTTTTTATAGAATTAAATCAACAAAGTAAAAGTGATTTTGTACTCATTTTAACTACATAACATTGCTAAAATGTTTTGTAAACCTTTTCAACATGCTACAAAATTGAAAGAAATAATGGGGTCTCAGGACGCTGATTTTTGCCCTCAAATATAGCTAAAACCCAGGAGCTTCCGGGAGATCCGCCCTCTGGACCCCCGCCGGGGCTTTGCCCATGGACCCCACTAGGGGGCCCTAAGGCGGGCCTCTGGACCCCACCCGCAAGGGCTTCACGGCAAGCCGCTCACAATCGCAGCAAGCTGCTCAAACAGTTAATTTCTTGCAGAAAATATTTCAGAATTAATTCATGCTCCCAGACAGCCAAATTTATTTTGTCAATTATTATAGGTCTTAGCATGCGCAATAAGAATTGTCTTTGGTTGAAAAGATGAATAAGGTGACAGTGTTTAGGGTATATATAGCCATTTTCAAGAAATAAGGTATTTTTTCAAAACCCTAGATTTAATATTTTTCTAAATATCAACTAGGAACTGAACCAAACAAAATTAATGAAATACTTTGAAGGAGTACGTAACGTTTAAGTTGTACTTTTAAACTTCTAATCAAGGCATTACTTGCCATTAGCCATGATCACAAAAGTGAAGTCCAACAACTACTAATTATATTACATTTTTAGAAAGTACTTCCAAAGTTCTACTAACTAATATCAAAAACCATTCTTGTTGAACATTTTTAGTAAAACAGACAATTATTTGTGCTTTGAATTTTTCATTCTCCTGAGAATGAAAAATTCAATGATAAAGTTTCTAGAAATAAATTACTAAATTCTTAAAATTTAAACTTCTTAATTACTAACAATATATTTTAGTGAAGAAATCATGTTGTTGAGTATAACATTCCTTTTAAATCACCAGGCATACAATTGGAATCACATAACTTCAAGAAATGAATTTGGTTGAAAATTGTCTTTTTAGAGTAAGTGGTATGATTTTGTGTGTTTGTTTTAATTCTATTAAGGTCTTTCTTTAATGAAATGTGCACATACTAGCATAATGATGAAAAACCCAACAAAATAGTGATAAGCAAAGAAATGTTATAAATCTAAAATAAAATTGTGAATCTTAAAAGATTGCATACTTTTTAACCTTTTCAAGTTTATTATGCATGTACAATTTCATCAAAAATCGCAGCTCCACAGGGCTGGCTAACAATATGTGATGACTCACCCTGAAAAGGGGGACTTTGCGACAGAAAACTTTTCAAGCAACTGGTGAAAATATGCAGCAAAATATAGAGAAAATAATAAGAATTTACAGCAGATTTCTGTTGTAAAATGTGATCGCCTTGATCAATTTCATCAAGTAAGGTGTCATTTTAAGCTTAGAAAATGCTGCAACAGATGAGATGAGAAAATGAAAATTAATATAAACTGCAAAGTTCCACCTTTTGGAGTGAGCCATCACATATTTGTGGTAAAAATAAAACAAGAATATCAAACCATTCACAGCATCTTCATTTAAAGCTGCTAAGGGATTTGGAATGGCCAACATTTGAGATTGTAGACAAGTAACATCACATAAATTGGGGAAAATATAGCTACAAACGTACCTTTCTAATGCTGAATTTAAAAAATTCTCATCCTTTGCCACTTTCCAAAACAATTCATTATAACCAATCTGCACATCAAGAGCTTTCTGGAACTGTGCCCTCGGGTATGGTGATGGTAGCATTGTATGTGGTGCATATGTAGCTGTTTCCTCTTCATTCGCTCCTACGATAGCACCGTTAGCCATCGCCCACGTGTTGGAAAAAGTCACGAGTCGATCAAGGTCAGTTGCGTCGACCGGGACTTTAACGTTCTCATTACTCATCAGCGACATTGTTCCTGTTTTTAAACCTCGTTTGTTGTAAAAGACAAAATATTTTGAAGATGCTGGTAATGATCCACACCTAATGATAAAATAGACAGCAAGAATAAGTGCAGGAATTAGACACATTCCATGTGAACTTATATGACTGCTGCTAGGATGTAGTGTGAAGCCAATTGGAAATCACCACTAGAGCAAATCATTAATCCGCTTCAAGCAATATAGGTCTATAAAGTTTATTACCCAAGCTCAAAAAAGGTTTGTAAATGCAGATTAGTAGAAAAGCTAATCCAGACAAAATATACATACTAGGAAGGGGATGAGCAAGGGAAGGGGTGGGTGGGTTGTTGAGATGTGGGTTGTCTTTGCCTCTTGACTTCCACAAGGCTTTACCCCTCAGATTCAAGAGTGACAGGCATGTGCGGACCTCAACGGCAAATCAAGGGGCATTCAGTGTAGGATTTTGGTCAAAAAAAAAAGGGGGGGGGGGGTCATTCGTGTGAGAATCAAAAACATGCAGGTCTTTGAGTGTGAAAGTGGATGATCTGCTATACAATTTGCACAATAATCCACGGTTTCAAGCAGAAAAAAGTCAAGTACTGAAATAAAGATATTTGCTTTTCTGCTAGTGTTTAGGCCTCTTCAGATTGTGAAGAAGGCAAGAATTTGAGATACTAGGCCAAAGACAGAAAATAAGGGGTCATTAAGTGTAAGACTTTAAACAAATAGGGCATTGGATGTAGAGGAAGTGAAAAAATGAGGTCATTCACAAAGTTGTTAATTTACCAGTATATTAAAAACTGTGGTAAATTACTAGTAAATTGTGCTAAATTACTGGTAAATTATGGTAAATTAATTAAAATAAGTAAAATATAATAATCGGGAAAATATGACAAAAATTAAGAAAAATAAACAAAAATGTTATAGTTTACTTATTTTACCTAATTTACAAATTTTTATGCCAGTAATTTACCATTATTTTAATTTACCATGTAAATTAACCGGTAAATTACCAATTTACATCAGTGGACTGGTCATTCAGTGTCAGCTTAGCGATAAAAAGGGGTCTATTGGTCTGTAGTTGCTATCCACCGACATATGGGAGTGCCCCCTCCCCCTGGGAGGCCACACTGTTCTGTACCCATCTGAGCCTAATCTACTAAGTACATGTAGCTGGAAATTCTCCAGAAGAAAAGGAGAAAGGGAGAGCCAATATCAAATGAAACTTATAGGCCTATCTATAATTTTCCCCTGCTTTTAGTACCACAACGAAATTTAAAGCAATATACCAAAGTGTTAAAAATGAAGCGTCCCCTGTCACCCATGACTTTTGAATTTTTTTTAGCTTAATGGGTTAGTTTTGGGTAGTTAAATATGCTTACTTTTTTGTTGTGGCCATTTGTTGAATTAAATTCAGGATCCCAAATTTTAATCCCACATGTATTAGTATAGGAAAGCATGCATGTGCTTTTTATTCATTTGTCGGTGGCAAAACAATTATTTTGACAAAATAAATTTCATACATTTGAAAACGCTTTTAGATAGCCCCATTCCTTCATTTTATATAAACCATTTTTGATCAAAATCTTATTGCTTAACGTCCCCTCCCATAAATGAGGTTTATTTGACTATTAAAAATTAAAACTAATCAAGCATTACAATCCACTTAATATATAGGCCTTCACTGCATTTATGGGTAAATTTTTGGCAATAAATAAACTTAAAATGTTAATAACTCATATAGATTAATCTATAAAACCACAGGATTAATCAATGATGTATTAAATGTCATAATAAGATTTCAATGATGTATTAAATGTCATAATAAGATTTCAAAATGAGCCAATTATTTCAGAGGGTATCACCTCCATTGATAGAAGGTACAGTGCCACGCTCAAGACTCCCTTTTCAAGCCTCCTATTCTGCTGCCCAAGAATATGTCAATTCTAAAGACCCCCATTTTCAAATAAAATTACTCAAAACTGTGTTTTATATAGTTATCAACCTAATTTTGAGCAATTTTCAGCTCCAAAAATCATACTTTTATGGGGAAAAAAGCAATTCCTGATACCTCAATCGGAATAAAATCAGTTCCATAGACCCTATTTTTGACCAAAAATCAGTTCCAGAAGACCCCATGTTGGATATCGCACACAGCACATACCTACAGTACCAAATATTTTTGAGCGCCCCCCTGGGGATCTGGTTTGTTGATACACTGCCAAGAGTAGGCCTGCATATGTATGTTAAAAAGACCAGTGCACTTCAATTTCAAGCGTGTTAGTGTAGCGGTATTTCCCTCGCTTTGCACCAATGAGGTCCCGGGTTCGAGTCCCGCGCCCAGTGCTTTATGTGCATTTGGTTTTCAGTCCATGCTCGCTTCCGCAGGTTTTTCTCCGGGTCCTCCGGTTTTCCTCCTGTACTAACACTGAATATTAAAGAAAGATCTAGGACCCCAATGGAAATAAGCTTCATTAGAGGCTTTCTTGGGTTATCCTTGGCTTCCAGCCTAAAGAATTCTTTCTTTCTTTCAATAACATAACATAACATAACATAATTTATTTATTTCTACATACATGTAAATAAAGTGAGTACAATTGCATATTACTAAGTACAAACATTGTGGAGGGGAACAAGAAAATAAGCCAAAGGCCAATGTTGTACCCCAGTGCATATTTTTCTTAACCCCAGGGCATTTTGGGGAGGGGGCGCCAAAGGTCAAATAGAGATCAATTTTGAAAATTGTCCTAATCATATCAACTAATGTATCAAATAACTCGTCTGGTCATAAGGAATCTAAAAATATATAGTTTGTTATACATTCGACCTCAAATGAGGGCGCTATGAAGCAAAATATCAAAAGGTCAACGACCTTTTGGAACCCCTAAAATTCATGTAAATTGATTACATTGTTCAATTTTAAAGATCTTGGTGTCTACGTATATGTTTTTAAGCATTACAAATCTAATGAAGTAACTTTCAATAGCAAAATCAATAACCTTGACCTTCAAAATTTCAAAATGGCTGCCAATATAAGACTTTGGCTTGATTGATCAACAATACAATAAGGTACTACATGTGAATTCAAGATCGTGCATTTCATTTTAGTGTTCATGGGTGTGTTTGAAAACAATTGCTAAATCCTGCGTCACTGAATATCTTCTTTAAACAAATGTTTAAAAGCAAATGAAATTTGGGTAATGACAAACACTAAGAAAATGAAACGATATGCTTAAAATTACAATAAAATCTTACCATAATTGTTGTAAGTCAATGTTAATCACTTTACTCATATTCTGTTTCATATCCGTCTGATGAAGAGTCCGTTGGTGTACTAACATTAGTCAGCTGTTTTGGCAATGCTGGTTTAGAATACCGAATTGGTATACATTTGCCATCTTGTAGGGCCCATCCATGTGTCAGTGGGGATGGAGGAGCATCAGGCTTCATACAATTCAGCATGATAAATGCCTGATAGTTGGCTCTAGTCACCTTTAAGTCATGTGAATCAGAATCAGGAGGAATCCTCAATGTAGACTTTCTCTTCATTGATTCCCATTTCTTTGCCCGTGCTTGAGCAAGTGTCGTGCTTGACTTGTCTTTGTAGATATATTTAATGGTAAAACGTTCCATGTCCTCCTTGGTTTGCCTTTTCACGGGCAGACAATTTCCAAAACCTGATAATAATGTGCGTGCCTCTTCTGGTTTCATGGTACTATCAAAGATAGATGGTTTACCATGACCGTAGAAACCAGAGATTGCATCTGCTCCAGTGTGCACATGGAAAGGGATGATTACATTAGCTGCATCCTGATCTAGAAGTGCAGAACAATCAAACATATTAGACTTTCGTTTCAGTCCTAGTGTGCCCTCAACCTGATGTGCAACATATGAAGACAAAACTAGCACATCTGTGTCTTCTGCATCAATAATGACCGCATCTGAATAACCCGATTTTCTCAGCTTGGAATAAATATAAAACATAATGGTGTCTGCTTCAATGTGCTGACATGTCAGATCCTCGATCTCCTCATCAGTGGACAGGTCACAGCAACGTTCCCTAACAGAATATATAAATCTTACACATGTATGGATGTTGCTGCAGATGCGACTTGAACTCAATTTTTAGGAATTGTTGCAACCTGATTTTGTTCCCAGGGTTCTTGAACAGGTTATTAAACTGCCTTGGAGATAGTAGTTCGTTATCCCGCTTGATGAAAATGTTTCTTTGTGCCGCCAACAAAAGACAATTCACCTGCACGCCGTTCATGTTCACTGTCTTTGATACTGAGGAGGAGGTCATATGGATCGTTCACCAATATTATTTGAGATGCTTTGGGATGCCGATTTACAATGAGGTTGAACATTTTAGAAGCATAATCAGCCCATATATATGAACTTTCATCTTGCTTTTCTCTATCCTCTGCAGATGGTGTTGACAGTCTCCAGATGAAACCCATGTCTATAACAGCAGTATAGTTATCTAGTGGTTCCAATTCAACAAACGAGAACCTCTGAGCTAGCTTTGATTTTTGTACTTTCTGCATTGTTCCATTGATATTGAAAATTGGAAGGCATTCTTCTGTCACACGGTATCGCATCGGTTTTGGTCACTTTCTGTTCAGAAGCACTCTTGATGACTGGGGGTTTACTGAAGCTGTGTCTTGAGTTTCTCCTTATTGTGGCATCAAATTCTTTTTTGTTGGAGAACATTCGCTCTTTAATGAATGCCTGAACTAAAGACTCCCCATCACTGTATGCTGATTCAAAGTCAGCAACGAGATCTTCTGATGCAATCAATCCTGAATGAAGCGATCTCAGAGTTGGATTTGTGAGATCAAATGGATTGCAATCAAATTCGTTGATGCATTTATCCAGATCTTGTACTCCTTGCTCATCTATATAGCACCAATATTGATGCAGTATTTTCCTTGTGACCTTTAACTGTGTCTGACATGTTTGCCAATGTATGCAAAGAACTCCTTACTCTGTTCACAGAGTTAACTGTTCTTGTATGGGTTAATAACATCTTCTCATTTTTAAGAATTCGTTTCCACCCTGCCTTCATTTTGGACCCTTTGTTCATGGTCATTTCTATCCATAAATCTAAAGGTAGGCACGAATATGGTTTCCCTGACATAGATTGGGCAAACAAGCCTTCTCTCATGAATCATTTCTTCTCTTCAGGGAGACTGGATATTTCAAGCCAGAACTCAACCAGCCACCTGCTTTACTTGTCGTTATCATAAATCCTAAGCCAGGGTAGCATCATGCGGAGAGATGTCTTGAATGCCTCCCAGTTCTGTGTTCTTAAGGCATGTATGTTCATAATATTTCCACCATCTCCATGAAACTCAGCCAAAAACGCGCCATTTTACTATCAACGTTTTGAACACTTTTGAAAGCATTTTCTACATGACATTGCAGATGGATCTTGATATTTCCTATATCACAGAGAATAGAAAGTATAACTTCAAGTAACCTGAGACTTTAATGGAGCTATCATGCATTTACATTAACTATGTATACTTACCTAAGAAATTATATACTAACATACATAATAAAAGTTCAATTCTGGTAGCAAATCCAAGATAGAAGTGAAAAGCACTTACTGAAATATTTCGACTTCTCTCAGAAGTCTTGGTCACTCATAGACTGATAGTGGTGTGTGATTACTGACTGGCAACCTTTGACGACTTCTGTGACGTCATCAACTCTGAAGGTTGCCTGATGATTTGGTCGTAAGTTCTGGGGGACAAAAGCATTGAACAAGGATGAGGGGTCATACAAACTTAGCAGAACTTACGACCAAATCATCAGGCAACCTTCAGAGTTGATGACGTCACAGAAGTCGTCAAAGGTTGCCAGTCAGTAATCACACACCACTATCA
>JXSR01S020170.1:0-12145 GCA_000969725.1 Ophiothrix spiculata | reverse complement strand
AAGGAAATGCCAGGCGTAATTATGGTTACCAGGACTTTGTTATCAGATACCAAGCTAGAGTTGAGGAGATATTCAAGATGAAGAAGAATTATTATTCACGAGATATTTCACCAGGGGATACTGTGACTATAGAGACAGATGGCATAATATGCAGTAAATATTTGGCCACAGGAAGCACCTACTTTATATCAGGTTAGTTATCATACTATAATTCACGGAATGGCGTGTGTGTGTGTGTGTGCTTGTATGTTTGTCAGTTTATAACTCCAGACCCCTTGACTGGATCTGTACCAAACTTGGAAAATGTATAGCAATTGGCCCCCTGAGTGTTATAGGGGTGGTCCGATGGAGGTCATCCAAGGTCAAAGGTCATCTAGAGGTCAAATCTTGAAATCGTCCAAAAAGTTGACCTAAGGTCATCCTAGGTCATTTCGAGGTCACAGCTATAACTCCAGAACCCTTGACCCTACCTGGACCAAACTTGGTCCATGAATAGCATTTGCCCCCATTAATGTTTTAGGGGTGGTCTGGTGGAGGTCATCTAAGGTCAATTTGAGGTCAAATCTTAAAATTGTCCAAAAAAAAAGGTCATTTTGAGGTCACGGCAATAACTCCAGAACCCTTGATCCTACCTAGACCAAACCTGGACCATTAATAGCAATTGGGGCCCTGAGTGTTATAGGGGTGGTCCGGTGGAGGTCGTCAAAGGTCATCCAGATGTCAAATCCTGAAATTGTCCAAAATGTTGACCTAAGGTCATCCCAGGTCATTTCGAGGTCACAGCCATAACTCTAGAATCCTTGACCCTACCTGGACCAAACCTGGACAATGAATAGTCATTGTCCCCCTGAGTATTATAGGAGTGGTCCGGTAAAGGTCATCTAAGGTCAATTTGAGGTAGGGGCGGTCAATGTATTCCCACACTACAGTTGAGCAAAACGCCGTTTTCAATCAAGTGTATTTTTGGCCCAATTCAAAAAAATGTATATAATTTGAAATATTTTCAAACTATATAGTAAAAATATGAAATCCTGAAAATTTCACGATTATTGGGAAAACAGAAGTAATTAAAAAAATTAATTGAAAATCGCATAGCGTCACATTTTGAAAAATACGAAACTAACGGCGACACATTATTCAATCAGACTTACGCCCCGGTAACTTATAACGCAGATGGGAATTGTCAGTCTTTTAATAAAAGTGATTACCACTCGTCTGCATTGATATTGCCTGTTGTTACCTGTTGTTATTGATTAGTACATAGGCCTCATTTTCAAAGCGACAAGCATTTTGCAGTGTAGTGCCACGGGTAGAAATTTCACTGCTATATAAAAGCGTTGATAATTCATTTCGGACAGAACTCGGTTTCTTTTCAAAGTTTTTTAGAGTATAGCATATAATAATGTCATTAAATCGGATGTTATTTTAAAGAAGACTTACTACAGATTTTAAATGTTCAAAAACAAATCATTCATATACCTTAAAAGAATTGAAAAATCTATTTTTTTCTGTATAAAAAAAAAGGAAATAATATCAAAATTAGAAAGTTCGCATATCAAAATGACCGTATTTTGAACAGGAATCTACAAAAGTCAACTTAATATCGTATAGATAAAGCATGAGCTAGAAAGCTGACTGTTTTGTACCTTTCCGCAAGACCCAATATTAGCCGTGGTAGCGAATCAATAGCAGTTATACTAGGGAAAATTATACAGCAATTGGACACAAGTGATACGCAAAGGTTCAATTGAATTTATCAATGTTATGTCTCAGACCAGTCTTTCATTTGCATCTGAAATGTCTCTTCATCAGAGTTTGAGGAAAAACGTAAAGTTTCCAGGGTATACTTTCTATGTCAGTCGTTTCAAGAAATGGGACAAAAGTTATTGATCATATATCACTTTTCTGTCAAGATTGAATTCAGTATAGGAAAATACGTATAAACATTTTGGTACAGTCTGATAGGGGGTAGTTGACTGAATTGTGTATTTTGATTTGTGTTTGTATCATAAAAGGATTACCTTCAGGCTCAGACAATAATTGAATTGATTTTTTAATAAAGTGTGAACTATAAACAAAGTAATATACGTAGTATTTATTATATTTGTAAAATGCATTTACTTTAAGTTTACCACGATATTGTACAAATGGAACGGCCCCTTTGAGCATGCGCATATGACATTTCTAAGGACTAAATTTTTTTTCATGAAAAAAATGAAAAATGGTCCTATTTCAAAACTGTTTGCTTTTTTTATTTCAGAATCGTGTTCAGGGTGTAATTATTTTTATTTTAATGCATTATTTGTCACAAGGGGTTGTATATTTCTATTTAGCCGTGTGTCGCCATCAATCACCACTAACTGCCAAATGTGACTTCTGCTGTTTTTGACACAAAATTATCAAAATATCCTGAATAATTGATTTGTTTGTTTTTTATTGATGGGGTAGAACACCGGCTCTATAAAACATATCAAAGAAAATCAAGGTACTTCACATTTGTTTTGCCACTTAAAATTACCCTCGGAAATTCGATTTTTACCATTGGCGTGTGGACCATCTCTATTTGAGGTCAAATCTTGAAATTTTCCAAAAAGTTGTCTCAAGTTCATTCCAGGTCATTTCAAGATAACGGCCATAACTCTAGAACCCTTTAACCCAGCTGGATATAAACTGAGATCATATATAGGCTCATTCCAGTGGAAACTGAACCTTTTTTGATTTCAAGCAAAAAATCAGCTTTTTTATTCGACCACATAAACATGTTATTCAGTCATACACTTGTTACTTGATATGTGAGAAGTATTTTCCAATCAGAAATTGTAAAGTTTGTCTATCCGTGCATGAATGAGCACATGTTTTGTTTCAAAAATGTCACAAACGTTACCAAAAAGTTACACTCAAATGTCACAAATGTTACCAAACGTTACAACACAAAACAATGCAATAAAATAATTCCTGGCGATATAATGTTCTGTAATTGTTATGAAATATTTGTAAATATGTTTCCCATAATCGGTGTAAGGCGCAATAAAAAAATCTTTGACACTTCAGAGGAATTGTACTTTGAAGTCATTTGGAGCAAAAAACCATTTCCGTGCGCGGTCACAAACGTTACCGAACGTTACATGGACTTTACTCAGAATTTTGGCAATTGATTTAATTTTCAAACATCTACATGTCTTGACCCCACCAGTGAGCACCATTATCAACAACAAATTTGTTGATATAATGTTTTTGCTAGGTTCTGTGGCCATTAAAAATGAAATTTTTCAATTTTTCGGTCACAAACGTTACTTTAGAACGAGCCTATAGCATTTGGCCAGTAATAATTTTGAAAATACAATATGGCTGCCGTTGCAGTTATTTTGAACCCTACAATCTGAGTATTTTGAATAAATTCCATCTACATAGCATAAAATGTTAAAATTCTGCTTATAGACTTAGGCCCGTATTCCAGAAAGATGTTTTGCTAAACCATTGTTTAACCAGGGGGTTTAACTGAGCATCAACTGTCCAAGAATGATACGCATCATTGCAGCTTTCAAGCAGAACAGTTCAATGAGTCGTGCTGTTGATGAGAAATAAAACCTTGATTTAGCTAAACACCTTTCTGGAATACGGGCCTTAATGTTTAAATCCTGAATACTTTGCATGTCATTTATACCCACACAGGATCATCATATTACGGGTTATATGTTGGTTATTGTGACTGGGCTGAGCCATGGTCACGTGTAGATGCTTCTAAGAAAAAAGCCTTGAGATATTTTTACAAATTATCTTGCAATAAATGTACAGTAAGTATACACATCTTCTATGTTATTGACATTAACTCTGAGGTTTGGTCCCACTAGAGTGCCCGATGTTTTTGGGACGTATTCGCAATGCAAAGAAATGTGATATATACTTGCTAAAATACAAAACATAACAAGTTGGTTCGTGAACCACACGTCTCGCCTGATTACGGTTCGTAAAGGATTTCAGCAAAAAAAAAATTGTATCTTTAAATGGTCACCTTACTAGTGAGTGTTTGTTTCATGTTTTACCAAGGTTTAAAGAAGTTTGTTTCATGTGGGGTCAAGGGTTTAAAATGACCTTGGATGACTTGCGGTCATTTTAAACATTCCAATAGGATCGTTTTTTTAACTCTGCAATGACCCGAGATCAACTTTTAGTCCGTTTTGGAAAATTGACCTAAAATGACCTTATGACCTTGACTGACCTCAACCTTGAAAAAAGGCTATCCAAGGTCTGAAGGCGCATAAGATATTGCTGTGACCTTGAATTGACCTATGATGAACTTATTTCAAAATCTTGACCTGAAAATGACCTCAGGTCAACTTTTAAACCATTTTGGAAAGTAGACCTCAAATGACCTTTTGACCTTGACCGACCTTGACTTTGGGCTATCCGTGGTCCAAGTTTATTCCATGCACGATCAAGGGTTCATGAGTTACAGCTGTAACCTTGAATTGACCTAGGATGACCTCTGGTCAATTTTTGACCTTCAAATGACCTCAGATCAACTTTTTTAACATTTTGAAAATTTGACCTCAAATGACCTTTTGACCTTAACTGACCTTGACCTTGGGTCAAGGTCTACCCATGGTTAAAGTTTAATCCATATGGGGTCAATGGTTCATGAGTTATAGCCGTGACCTTGAAATGACCACGGATGACCTCAGGTCAAGTTTTTGAAAATTTTTGAGATTTGACCTCAAATGACCTTTTGACCTTGAATGACCTTGACCACACCCCTAAAAGTTTATCCCAAGACCCTTCATGTCACCAAGTTTATTGTAGGCCTTACTGTTCTGGAGATATGCTGCAGACAGTGCACGGCAGATGGCTGACGTCGGACAGAAAAGTGACTGGTATGTCTCTTCCTCACTATGTTCAGGCGAGACAGTAAAAGCCGATAAATCAAATATACTTAAAAAGAATATGTTTTTGATCTGATTATGATTTGTTTGGAATTGAGAGGCATGATAAAAACTACTCTTATTATGCGATAACATTTTAACAGGTGATATTACTAGAAATAACATTTCATTATATTTGTCACTTTTAATATTGACCTGTGATTTAATAAAAACATGCAGACAACTGAATATTTGTTGCCTTCTTTTCTCCAATTTTAGGTGAGTGATGAGTATAGCTACATATATGCAAGCAGCCAATCTCAACTTCCATCTTGTCAAAGTGAAAGTCACAGTCTCTACAGCTGCGAACAAGATTCTGTTTGCTTGCCTGTTACAATTGACACATGCGGTTGGATGAAGACAGCAGCATATAAAGACTGTGTAGGAGATCGTGGATATAGTTTCCCTACGGCTAGAGTGTCTGGGTCAACACAAAAGTCCATTACAAATCCGACTTTGACAAAAGACAACCGTCCGACTATATCTACTCAAACAAGCCCAACTATGACAAAAGATACACGTAAATTTTTGATTTGGAGAAAATCAGTGAGTCCAAGTCCGCCTGTGACTGATCAACCGAGTCCAAGTCCAACTGTGACAAAGGACACACGTGACGGGTTGAGTACATCAGCAAGTGCAAGTCCGACTGTTACATATGTCACCTACGACTGGTTGACAACATTGGTTTACGAGGATGCCAAGCAGGATGCAAACCAATAGAGGGATCTGGTCAAGGAGAGAAATACGGATTTCCTACAGCCATTGGTGGCCTTGAAATCCTGCTAACTTTTATCATATTTAAGTAAAATGTAAATGCGACCTTTAAACCAAGCATTTTATTTACTTCATATATATATGCCACTATTGTTTAAAACATAAAATTGTTGCGAGTTTGGTACCAAATATAAAATAGAAAGTAAAAAAAAGTTTTCTGTTAATTTTATTATTTCGCCTGTAATGTCGAGAAAATCCCCAGTAAATGTTGCCACATTGAATGTGAGCACAACCACCATCATATGAATTTCCTACTTTGGAAAATACAGATGACTTTTGCTTTTTGAACTTGAGACTATCCATCCTATCCTATCTTAACCATTTTGATCCAATAGAACGCCTGAGCGTTTCCAAAGGAGCTTACGAGAGAACGCTCAGGCGTTTCAATTCGTATTGAGTATAAATCAATTCAGTATGGGCTATATACACCAATATTGCAATTCAGGATCGAAAGGGTTAAATGAACAAATTAATACCATTTTGTCGTTAACTGATGAATGTTATTCCAAAACCTTCACATTAATGTTTTTGCTATACAAGAATTTACATTTTGCTTGATTTCATTCCTGGTATAAACCAGGCCCTTAGCCAGAATTTGTTCAGGGGGTGGTGCTGGATTTTCAAAAAGTGGACCTTTTGGAGGAAAAACTTTTGTTTTCAGTCGAATCTAAACAAATTTCAGTGTTTTTGAAAAAGTGTCAAGGTTCTCAGAAGTTTTACAAGCATTTTGTATAGTATTTAACCATTATGCAGGTGCTTTGGGTACTTTTTGTGGATCTTTTTATACATTGTCATTTTTTCTTCTTTAGAAAGGTTCAACACAGCCAGCACCATAGCCTGGGATTATATAAACATTTTGAACCCTCAATATTGGCTAAATAACCAATTTATATCCTAAATCTAAAAAGATATTTATCTAGAAGTGGATTTACATGCTAAACACAATGGTCATGCAAAAGCCAGTTTTCATTCATTATTTGTGGTTTTGGACCAAAATTAACCCCCAAATTATCTTTTTTCTTCATTTTTGTAATGTAAAATGTTTTTTTTAACAAAGAGTTTGCTTAAACCAATGTGTGAGCAGTTGCATAGTTTGATTAAGCGTAAGTAAAATAGGCAATGAAGGTAAATATGACATGGTATCACCATTTTAATATATTAAAGTATCAAGCAATTTCATAGTATAACACAGAAATATTAATAAACTTATGGAAAAAATGGAAAAGAGTATATTTTCTGCAGGGCATGAGGGCTCAGATTGGCTTTCAAGTTTCATTAGTATAAGGAGAGGGGTGGGGGGAACTTAATGCCAACATGATCTTTTTGATCTTATGGTGCGTTTACACTGTGACGACTTGTTTCGACGGAGGGTAACGTATTTGCAACTAAAAAGTTGTAACTGAAAACGACTGATAGTAACGATAGTGTGCGTAACTAGCAGCGTGTGTGAGCGTTAACTGACTTTAACTAACGATGACGGGCGTAAAATTCAAAACTGCAATACGCAGGTCTACGTTGCTTGTCATTACCCCCAATTCGTCACAGTGTAAACGCACCTTTAGGCATCAGCTGCAAAACCCAACCCTGAACATGCTATAGTTCATACTTGCTAAAACTCCTCAGGTGCACACAATTTCATGGTCCGTATCCTGGGGGGTTCTTCAAAATTTTTTGTACGGGTATGTGCCTGCCAGACTCAGAAATTCTGACCATCTCTATAGCTATTTTTGGCTCAAAAACCCACCCATCAATATACCAATTTGAATGGAAAAGCACTAAATTTTACTCAAATTGGGAGCGGGGTCTGTATGCACAAAAGAAGATTAATACCCCGTTCAGACAGAGCCAAAAAGTCGTCTTTAGTCGTATTCGAGTTATATCGAGTTCAAAATTCACTTGTGTGTGAACAGTTCAAGTCGAATTAAGTCGTCTTTCAAAAAGTCATCTTACATCGAATTTTCAACTTACTAAAAAGCAAGTTAAGTCGCGTTAGTAACTCGATGTAACTCGACTAACGACGACAACCGATGACTTTTCGTATGTGTGTACACCTGTCGTCGTAAGTCGAGTTGAATTTGTGTTTACTTCTACAGCGCATTGACCTGGAACAAGTAAAGTTCATCTCAATTCGACTTCAAAATCGTTGCGCATGTGTGAACAGTCGTAAGTCGAGTTACTTTTCGCTAATCCAAGGTCGTGTTTGAAATTAAAAATGAACTTGATATCAACTTAACATATTTCGCTATTCATATTTATTTTCCATAAAAAAACAATACAATAAAAAACAGCAAAATAACATTTAAATACACGCATAAATAACCCTTATGGAGGAATAGGCCAGTAAGGCCAGATAGTAGCCTATCCCTTATATAATCAAACAAAAAATAAACTCAAAGAACACATATTTGCTCAACACAAGACAAGACAAAGGGACAAAGGATGTTGGGTCTAAGATAAATATGAAATTTCATTACATTCGTATTGTTTCGATAAGGGTTTGTTTCAGTTGTTTACGAAAATGTTTCACGGATTTTGATTCCTTTTGCGATTTGGGAAGTGAATTCCAAAGGATTGGGCCAGATGAACGAGTGCTACGATCAGAAAAACATTTTTTATTGCTTGTAACATTTAAATTATTTGCATACCGTGTTTGATAGCCGTGAACTTCAGATCGTTTTGGAGAAAAAGTTTTGAAAAGCAACCGGTAAGTCATTTATAGAAAATCTATACATAAATGTACCAAGATTCAACGTATGTATATCTTTTACAGTGAGTAGATTGAGTTGAGCAAATAATGGTGCAGTATGAGCTCTGTAATGACTGTTAGTAATTGTTCTAATAGCCCATTTTTGAATTTTGACTAATTTATCCAAATACGAATTGCATGTGTTACCGCATATAGTGATGCTATAATTTAGATAAGGTAAGACCAAAGTATAGTATAAAGTATGTAATACTTTGGCTGGGACAAAATGTTTCAATTTGTTAATGACACCTATATTTCTAGATACAGTTTTGGAAATTCATCAATAAGAACTCCAAGAAACTTAGTAGATTTTACTCTCTCAAGAATTGTGTTATCCAACAGCACGTTCAAGTCATTGTGTGTCTTTGCTGATGTCATGTGCGGTGTACCCAAAATCATGTAGTTAGTTTTACTGGTATTTACATGACTTTTTAGTGTGTCTGAACGGGGTATAAGATTCAGACTAGGTGTAAAGTTAGACCTGGTTTGAGGGAAATTTTGTTTCACAGCTAAATACATTTTCCTCAACCAATATTGCCATATTGTTTGTTGTTTGTAAGATTTGTAGTTGAATCTTTAATTTTGAAAATTGTTGCAGTTTTAAAATGCTACAAAGGATCTTTTTATGGCAGTAGTAATTTTGATTTAGACCTGGTCCAACTTTAAACCCTGGAACCTCTTTTGAACATACAGACCATGTTATTACACTTAATTTTGAAAATTGTTGCAGTTTTAAAATGCTACAAAGGATCTTTTTATGGCAGTAGTAATTTTGATTTAGACCTGGTTCAACGTTAAACCCGGGAACCTCTTTTGAACATACAGACCATGTTATTACACGAACTGCAAGTATTGAACTTCAAGTTTCTAAAAAGTACTCTTACCTGCGTTCCAATGATGGTGTCAGACATGAAAAAAATGAAAGAGAAACAGTTTAGTTAGTCACTGCAAATCACTTTTTTCCATTTTTGGTCATTTTTTGACTTTATTTGGCATAAAATTCAAAAAATTTGTCAAAATCCTCAAAAATAAAAATGACGCAACATTTGAATGGGCGTTTTATATAAAAATTTCCATTCTGAAGTCATTTTTTTTTAAAATTTGTTATTAAGTTAAGCTTGGTTGGAATGGAAGCCCAAATGGCCAAAAAATGTGTTTTTTGTGATTTTCTCAAAAGGTGTGTTTTTTGGTCAAAAATCAACATCAACATCATGTTCATTGTGAAAATTCCTTTATGGAAAATTCAGAGATGCCAGTATGTGTCACTGAAAAATTCTGAAACTTTCAAAAAAACCTGAAAATTAGCGTAAATTTTGGCAAAAAAACTGAAAAAAGGGCTGAAAATATATAAAAATGCGTAAATTTGGAGTAAAATAAAACCTGAAATCCTGTTAAAACAGGAAAACTGGCATCTCTGGGAAATGTATACTTTTATTAACTTGAAGCACTTTGTTCAAAAGATATGGTATAAAATAAACTTGCCAAAATGTAAAATTGAGTAACGTGCTTTCCCTCCTTAAGTGCACATGGAATGTGACAACAACCATGATATTTCAGGCAACATACCATATTATTGGGATAAATTCTATCAGTCATTAACTGGTCATTTTTTTCACACAAAAACTTTGGTAAAACCATACCAATTTGTATTCAACAGATTATATATACACATAAACCCCACAAAAATATATATTGCTGGAAAGCTTATTTTCTGAGGATTTCAATTTTACCTAATTAAGCCTTATTTTGAGGGATGGGTAAAAATTATACTGGGTGCAAAATAAAATAAAAGTGCATTTTGGTCATCCAACTTGGCACAATGAGAATTTGTTTGAGAAAGGTGTATCCAGATGAAACAAACATTACTTGAAGGGTGTAATGATGGCCTTCCATAAAATAATACATTTGGTGACCAATTTCATTGTGGTCAAAATACTGAGGATGGTCAAAATATATGAAACGACTCATTAATTTTTGGGACTTTATCGGTCATAAGGTTTTTCATGAATACGCCCGGAAAGTAGTGACGTCATAATTTATGTTAATCACCCAGCACGTGCGTTTTGGACCCAAACAAACGGTGTGACCATTTTTGCCACACGTTAAGTCTATGGGGAAAAAAGTCCGACTCCGATTTTATACCATAACTTTCGTCTAAAACAAAAATAAGGGAAAACATGCCGGCCTATTATGCTGAAGGTTGTGCTTACAAGCCAGGACGGGACCCCTGCCGTTATTTTCGTCTTCCAACCGAGAAAAATCGGTCTGAATTGTTTACGTGAGCCTATTGTGTTAATACGTATGGTTAGTGGACATGATCATTTGTTTGGGTCCAAAACGCACGTGTTGAGTGATTTACATAAATTATGATGTCACAACTTTCCCGGCGTATACCTAAAAAGTAATCACATAATTGGATTCCTTATCAGATTTCCTTTTGAAAAATGTATAACTTTTACCAACTATGTCGACTCGGTCAAAAGATGTGCCGTTTTAAATTTTTAGTGTAAATGCATTAATTATAGAATTTTATAACCTTTAAAATGACACCTTACTTGTTGAAATTGATCAAAGCAATCAACTTTTATAACAGAAAATCTGCTGGAAATTCTTATTATTTTCTTTATTTTTTGCCCTTAAGCCGAAAACATACTCGGCCTCCAAACAAAATTTTCGCTATCAAACATTTGGTCGTGACGTCAAAATGACGAGTGACTCCAAACTTCAACACCGAGTTGAGACCAAATTAAGTTTTGCGCTAGATTGCACATGCTATTGAATTGCCATATACATTGGACCAAATGTTTGCTATCTGTTCATACTTTAAGTTCGATGGCAAATATTTGGTGACGTCACGACCAAATGTTTGGTAGGAAAAGTTTTGTTTGGAGGCTGAGTATGATTTTGCCTTTACTGTATTCCTGAAAAGTCTTTGTGAATCCACAGCCTGATCTTCAAGGTCATCTCATTAGCCAACTTATATACTTTGATCAACACTAAATGGGCAGGAATTATGAGGCTTTTCTTCATCCACGAGTTAACATAATCCCAGTTACATGCTCGTCGTAGACACTGGTGCCCGAGTCCCACGTGCAACGCGGGCTGCATCTCCTAGAGTTATGCTGTGTCCAGCTACGCACGTGTTTATTTGTATCAATTCACGATGTGAAGAGGCCCGCCTATTTGGTGTTGATCAAAGTATAGTATAGAGATAGTATTCAAGCAGTCATGCCACCACAGACACAACCCATGCGAGCACAAACTTTGTGGTGTATTGCTGTGAAATCATAAACTTGTGGACGTAAGTCATTAACTGGTCATATTTTTTATTTCACACAAAAACATTGGTAAAACCATGCCAATTTGTATTCAACGGATCGTAACTCTGAATATATACACTTAAAACCTACAAAGTTAGATATTGCTGGAAAGCTTACCTTTCGAGGATTTCAATTTTACCTGAATAAGTCTAATTTTTAGGGATGGGTAAAAATTATACAGTGCATTTTGGTCAACTAACATGGCACAAGGAGATTTTTTTTGGGAAAGGTGTATCCAGATGACACAAACATTACTTGAAGGATGTAATGATAGCCTTCCATAATATAATTCATTTGGTGACCAATTTCATTGTGGTCAAAATATTGAAGATGGTCAAAATCTGTAAAACGACTCATTAATTTTTGGGACATTTATCGGTCAAAAG
>JXSR01S020169.1:64619-74673 GCA_000969725.1 Ophiothrix spiculata | reverse complement strand
AAAGTGTTTATAACATATCCTGAAAAAATGAACTGTTTACCATTAATCATTCCAATTTATGACTTGCTTTAGTAAAAACAGGCAATTTTGAGAAAAACGAGTTTGAAAATTACAGTTTGCATGGCCGTCTATGGAGTAATTAACCATTAATTAGCTCATTATGCCAAAACAAAAGTGATATTTGGTTAAAAAGTTACTTGAATTGAAAGAGATCAAAAATATTAATATCATATCAAAAAATGAGTTTTTTGACCATTTTGACCACGTAACACATTTTTGACCCACCTCATGAAATGCCACCATAGATAAAATAGATAAACATCTCAAGTGGGCACGAGGGGTGCCCACTTTAATTGTATAGATAAAATAGATATACGAATATAAACATCTCATTCGAAACAGAGATCATTATACGTGTGAAATTGGCGAGGGGTCACGGAAGTGAGATGACAGATTGTACCATGCCATATAATACACATCATAATTGTAAAATAAACTTAATTCCTTAAAGTTATTTTAGACTTAAAAGGTTGGGAAACCCCTAACTTTTGTCAACTTTTTCATACTCGTAACTCTAAAATCGTCTAAATATAGAATATAATGTACCATAATATCCGTGACAGGTACAATGATCAAACGTGTCAGAACCCTCCTTTGGACAATTTTTTTTTTAAATAGCTTGGCCAAAGAAATCATCGAGAACATCTGATTCAAAATGTAAATTCACTTCTAGAAATGTATACTTTGATGTGGTTTACACAAATTACAGTCGTGTCTGATGTTGAAATTATTCCTGGAAAAACAGTTTTGAATACGGGCCAATAAGTCCCCTTTAAAAAACAGCATCATTAGCAGGCAAGACTTTTGCAATTCACAAGAAAGTACTATTTATTTGTTGAGTAACTAATTCAATTATCTTACACTCCTTAAATGAATTTTATTGAAATATATAATTAAATTTATTAGGTTTTTTACGCAGGAGTGTATATTGGAGCACAATAAAGCCACAACTTTGTGCCACAGCCTTTATTTTCCAAGATGGCGACCGTAGGTTTGATTTTTTACCTCAAGGTTATTGTAAAATATTTATTAAATGTTTGGAAATTATTTAGAGGTGCATTATCAAGCCTACGGTCGTCATTTTGGAAAATCAAGGCTGTGGCCAGGTTGCAACCGGCTGGCCGTACAAAGTTGTGGCTTAATTATGCTCCTAAAAACATTCAAATTTGAGATAAAGTTGGTAACAATGTAATTTTTTCCTTTCTTACTCTGGAAATTTGTGTAACTTTCTATTTATATTTCTTTTTATTTACAATGTATGTAAAGCTACAAAGTTACATCATCCGTATACACTATGTGATACGGCAAGAACATAATCTTCTGATGCCAGTGTTATACTTGGCCTTGCACCATCTGATAATGCTGTAATTTCAGTAACAACTCATTTCAAATTTTCGACTACTTTTGTTTATGTTTAAAGGCTCTGTAACACATTACGAAACGTACGAATAACGTACACTGGTTTGGTAATCGATATAAAGGTTTCTGTCGACACTGTTTTTTCATGTTGACATGTCGCAATAATTTTTTGACGACATAAAGTTGACATCAAAGATGTGTTTTTTGTGGGGGAAAAGAAATTGTTTTAACCCTCGTCTAACCAGGAGGGGGGGGGGGGTTGTTGCAACCCCCCCCCCCCAAGGTTTTTCCCCCGCAGCATAAAAACGCAAAAGCAACCGACCCCAGGCTTTTGGGTAATCTCGTTTACATCCTTTGCGGTCATTTTGATGAAAAAATTAGGGGGGTACCACCTAAGGTGGGGTTAGGGTAGGCCGTTAACACCCGTTATTTAGAAAACAAATTGATTTTTGTGGCCATTTTTGCCAAAATTCCGATTTTTCATATTTTCGACCTTTTGACGTCATAATTACCGTACGTAACGCCTCGGCCGATTTTTGTGATCTTGGTATCATTGGATAGGAGAGGACCACACCTATCAATTGATAGCATAACCAAGTTCATAGGGGGTTCCGTTCAAAAAATTCAGGGGGGATAACCCCCTCCCTGGTTAGACGTGTTACAAAAAATGGCTTGGTTAGACGAGTGTTAATAAGCAACAATGACCCGTTTTAGACGTAGACTTACATATATTATAGTAATGTACTAGTTCTTTCTGCGCACGACAATAAGGATGATATAAAATTGATATTTTGTAACTTTTTTGTTGTGAACCATCGTTAAAGACTTTTAAAACGGTTGTAAATGAGGAACAACTAATAAGCATCAAATTATTTATACAACACTTTAAAGCTCAACTGCTAATAAACAGCCATAAATTGACAATTAAACGTAAGTTTTTATACAATTTTACTTGCCAAGTTTTGTCGACAAATGAGATTTCATGTCGACATATACTTTATGTCGACATATATGTCGACATAAGGCATGTCGACAGAAACCTTAATCGATATACATGTATTTCAATGACCAAAACAGCATGTTATTCGTACGTTTTGAGCTCTATACGGTGATGTGTGCGCGCCATAAGCAGCTTTTCTTTGGGCCAAAACAATAACAGATATCATGATATGAATCAATCATGATTATAGAGGCCCTGCATGTGACGTAGAATACCGTAAATATGGCGGATTGCTCAAATGCATTCAATAGAAGTGTGACCATTACCAAACACTTCAAATTGTCACGTCAATAAAAATGCAGCACTATCAGAAGGTTAATTACAGTATTTTGTTGAATGGACTGCGATACGCCATTTTTACGAGAAAGGTCATCAGTCCAAATCCTTTGTTGGTTTGGACAATCGCAACTCAACATCGATAATTGAACCTCGATCTAGAGCTATGTATTCGAGTGTGACTATTTTTAATAATGAATAAATGCTTCGATTTGATTCATAATATCACAAACCAATTGCTGATACAGGTTCTTTTAATTTGGCTTTAGATAACGGTAATATGTAATCCGGCATTATGTTTGTTAGTCACATAGCCAATACCTCGGGAAAGATAGATTTTATTACTATTCCTCATAAATATTTTTATTAGGAAACCACGAAATACAATTGGTCAGTTAAAGCTGATGCGCATGACAGCATTATGCCTACTTCCCCAAGTGCGCGTAAAGCCCACGCAGGGAAAAAATTGAGAGAATATCGCACCCCTACTATCGCACCCCCTGTAATCATACATATCACTTCTCAGTTGGAAATTATACGTAGATCGAGAAGAATAGACATTTTCTGGTGATTTTTTGATGTGTTAATATCAAATTTTAGTAAAATATTTATGAGGTATAGTAAAACAATACAACATGGTTTATTTCGAGAAGTATTGAAAATTCTTGATCCCTCGGTGTTGGATGCGTGTGACTACTTCCCTCCGCTTCGCGTCGGGAAGTAGTCATTCGCATCCAACACCTCGGGATCAGTAATTTTCACTACTTCCCTCGATACCATGTTGTATTTGTATACTACTTCATCTCAAACCGTGTAGTATTTGTATACTACCTTTCCCGAGGTACAGGTTATATGACTATTATCCTCAGGCCGCAGGCGGAGGGATAATAGTCTCATAACCAGTACCGAGGATAGATAGATGCAAGGCTTCACCGATTTAACCATGTAGTATTTGCTTCCCTTTATCATACCCCACTTTGACTTAAGGGATGAGGTTATAGGGAAGGTAATAAAAACTTCCACACGGAAATAGTCTGCTCTTGTCTGCGACCGTCCAATGAATGATCATGATCAATTCATGAATATTTATCAGGTATAATAAAATATAATACGATAACGGCTTGATATCAATATTAAACGCTTTGCCATTCCTGAAGATAGTAATATACTCGTATTAACGGAAGAGTCAAATTTTAGTTATAGGTAGTGCCTGATAGTGATAGCAAAAAGGTGTAATCTACTGCTCATCACCAGGTATAGTCACTTGCATTAATTTGAGTTATAAGAGAGATCCAATATTCTGAGATTCTTCGATCTGTTGAGAAACGTAAGTAGTTCTCTCAAATGATCTTCCTTGAGGTCACACATGGACAGTATTAACGTTTCTAGGCCAGAAATAATTGGTCTCAAATGTTCGACAGCAGAACCTACTTTGAACCTGCACAAAAGCAGAACGGATAATTTTCTAAGGGTGTGTGATATTCTTACAACATCGCTGATCGATCTAAGCTGTCTATTTGGCTGTGGGACACCTCCCAATGAGAGGGATGTAAGCGAGTTTTTGATGTGTGACAAGTACCTTCTCATAATGTTTTCATCAAAATGAAAACCCCGTAGCTTTAGATTGTTGAGCCGGACATTTTGCTTCTCTAAGAACTTCAACAAATGTGTGATGTCTATTGATATGGATTGTGGTGATCCAAATTCAGCGTTAGTAAGCTCCAAGTATTGAAGACATTGAAGCCAACTCAGGGCCTTGTAAAATGTGTCAAGATCAGTATTAGACGGATCTACATTGCCTTTGAATGACTCCAAATTGATCATGCAATCCAGCAAATCAGAGATCCATGATGGTATATGCTTTATCTTTGTATCAAGTGTTTTAACTAGCGAAAGTAGTCCGTCACGTCGTCCCGATAATCTAGCAAGCTCCAAAAGATATTGAATGCTAGGTATCACATCATGTGTGATTTCAAGTAAAAGGTTGTACCCCCTTGGAAATACGGTAGGTAACTTCATGCATTGTTCAAAGGACAACTGACTTTCAAATATATGTACGAGATGAATGGATATTGCCATCCCATTTTCATAGATAGGATGATCAGGTTTTTAACATTCAATCTCTTTTCTTTTACGTACATGGTATTCAAGAAAAGATGTCGTTACAATTGGTTGCAAACCACAGCAAAACTCAAAGACATCTTTTGCATAAAAGAACTTCACCGGGTTAAAAAACAACAGTTTTTCATTGAAGTCATCCAGGGTTTTCATCTTTGAATCAAGCAAATATGTCATATGGAATGCAGCACAAAAGCATTGGAAAGTGGCATGCAAGAAGGTTACTGACGTTTTCTCGTACAGACGTACCTTCGATTTCTCTCTCTTTAGAATCCCTATTTTACAGCCTAAATTGCACGCGTCCCGTTCGAAATCATTTTCACTGAAGATATATTTATTAACATTGAGGTTAATTGAATTTAGAGCTATATCTCCTAGTATATGTAACAACTTTTTCAGCTCATCGTCAATTCTGTCTCCATCATTTATACCTTGTGGATCCATCTGATGATCGTTATCTTTTGCTTTATATCTGTTCCACATGTACTTAATAGTTTCCATGTAGAGTTGTGTTTTTGTTTTGGGGGTTGTGTGTTGATCTTGCCATAAAATGCAAACCATAAGAAGTAGAACTGGTATAGAAGCTAGCGCTTGAATATGTAGTTCTGTTTCAAGTTTCGAAATCAGGGAATACAAATTTTCCTCATCATCTTGGAAGAACTTTTTTATGTACCTTTTACTACCTTTCTCAGAGAATCCTTCTAACCTGACCTGTGAGTATTTCTTTACATCATTTCCAAGGATGCTAATACTACCCGGTCTTGTTGTGAGAATAACAACAGACCTGCGTTGTACTCTATTATGAAGGACTTTACTCACTTCACTATATTGATTGTTTAGGACACCGCAACTATCTTCGTCTAAACCATCTATCAGAAATAAGATTTCCTGCGGATTTTCCCTTATATATTTCCCGAGACCCTCCTTAGATATATTGCTATCTTCAGGTAGTACATTCTGAAATATTATGTCTGTTAAACTTGCGTTCTTATCCTGGATGTCTTTAACACGAATCACAATTACCAACGAGAACCTCGATAGTGGTGACTTACGGTCACTCATTGCCCACTTGTAAGCCAGATAAGATGTCAATGTACTTTTGCCACTTTCGGTATCCCCTGTTACAAGAACTTTATTTGCCCTTTGACCGTCTTCAGTTTTTAGACAAACTAGTTCTTCACTAAAATCTAGAGTTTCAGATGAATCTGATTTGCTCACCGGGACCATTGTTACGTCAACAAATATGTCCTTCATTCCTTTTGTTTCTTCTGGTATCCATGGTAACAGATTCACTTGCCCAAATTCTTCCAGGTAGAATTCCTTCAACTCTCTTTGACACTCTGATAAGTTGAATGTCGTATCTCTTGCTGTTTCCAATACTGTGAACAGGTAGTTTAAAAATATGATTTAAAATTCAAAATTTAAACCTATATACCACTAAGGATTCCAATGATATCATATTTATTCAGATCAACGAGAATCTATATACACTGCAAATGCCAGAGAACACGTAACACGTGTTCAAAAAAAATGAATACTTAACATTTTTAACACTAACATCGAAAGAACGCATTTTTTTTTAAAATTAGTGTTCAAAAATTTCAATTTTTAACGTTAGTGTTAAAAACTGAACACATGAAAAGATGCCTAATGCTTTGGTTCACGCTGGTGTTCAGGCGTCCCAGGTGTTCAAAAGTTGATATTTTAAATACATATATGTTCAAAATTGAACACTGACTCTGATATGTTCAACTTCAAATATTTGAACACGTGTCGGGTGTTAAAAAGTGTAACAAATGTCAATACTACCAATCTATACACTCAAAAAATGAAACTTACGCTAAGTTCATGCTACTTAGAAAATATTAATTTGAGTTACGTAAAAAATCTAATTTGCAGATATTACTCATAAGATATGCATTCTTATCACTCTAAATAACATAAAGTTACGTATGTATTGGAGTTGCACTGACAACATGGGTCCAATAATTATGAGTACGGTGTATGAGTACGAAAATTGAGCAAGTATTACTTTCAATTTATCTAGCCGCCGTTATGTTTTCACCGTATTTACTGAATAAAGCCTGTTAATAGTTAAGTAAACGTAAGTAAATATTATGTGTAACATGAATGAGTAACAATGACATAATGTATTTCAATTCGATCAACTAAACACAAAAGTAGAACCAAAAAGTACAAATATTAAGTTGACTTGCTAACACCAAACTCAAATCAGTTAAGTAAAAAGAAGTAGAGAAAATTGTAGTATATGTAGCCTACAAATAAATCTTGAGTTATAGTAAAAAGGGCACTAAAAGAAGCCAAAATCATATTTTTTACGTTTATCTGGTCAAATATGATTTAATATAAAAAGGTCCAATACATTCATTGGGTAGTTTTTATACAATGTTATGATGAGTTACTATGGAACATTTACATTTCACATATGAATTTATGTTCTGCTCTTTTGAGAATGTGAATGGCTCTGTGGCGCATACGGCAAAGCATCAGACTCTTGATCCAGAGACCCAGGTTCGATTTCAGGTAGGTACAAAGGTAAGTTTTCTCATGTCTGTAAATGTAATTAAAAATTAGTAAGGAACCAATCGAGAAATCTCCTCCTCAAGAAAAAGTGAAGTTGATTCATTTTTTTTTAATTTCAATTAATTTGTTGTAAGTCAAGCACAATTTTAGCATTTTATTTATGTGGAAGCTACTGACGCTATTCAGTTTTAGTGAACGTTTTACTAAATTGAGTTTAAAAGATGCAATTTATCGGCAATATTATGTGTTTGTAACTCAAATAAAAAGAGTTCTTTTAAACCGTGTCAATTAAGTACAAAATACGTTAATAAATGCTTGTTGCACCTACTTAATAAAATCAAGGCAACCGTGTTGCACAGATTTTTTAAGTAAATTCAACAAATTGTTTTTTTGAGTGTATGAAACATATGAGCAACGTTGAATTTTTCCGAAAATTTGAAGTGGTAGCTTTCTCATATTATAAACATCATGCAGTGTAACTGTATCATGAGTGTCAAAACATGCCATTAAAACCTGAAAGAACACTAACGTCTGGTGTTCGGGAATGTTTGCTGTGTACGATTTATGAATATGTCAAAACGCTCAGCCTATAGTGTTCAACAAGACTAGTTTATATGAATTGAGGAGTTTATAACTGCTTCATATAATTGCAACAATTGAATGACGCGTTCAATACCGCACACTACGCTCGTATAAAAACCATTTCCCAAAATTACATCAACCTACGAATGGTCAGAATTCTTCATAACGTTGTCAAATAGCTAAAAATAAATTGAGATTTTGAAGCACTTTGAAAAGTTGCATGAAAATCGAATAATATGCTCATTGTTATGAATTGTGCTAAAGCATCACGATTAAATGAAAAGAATGACAGTTCAACACCTAATTCCAGAACTAATTTAAACACTTCCAAGGACCTGCATTTCTTGTAACAATGCATATTTGTCAATAATCATTAATAAATGAACCTTTTATACAGTGGTGCAATTGTGGTGTAGAATCTTGAATAAGAGCTGATGAGTTTTTGGCAGTGTTGGCACTTCACAAATTTACAACATTTGTCTTTGTTCTCTCCCTCGTATGGATCAAGACTTGAAGAAAAAACGATGCCTTGATCGGGACAAAGCTTTTTGTCCTCAACTCTTGGTCCCAACTAGGGAAAGAATAACGATTTACGCCCGTTTTTACCTACGTATGGAATTGCTCGACAAAAAACAGGTGAGACACTCTGAACCAACCATTAAAGTATGTTTTATTTTCTATTAATGCCTTAAAACGTACCGTTTTGTTGTATTTGACTCTCATGGCTTCCCTGAAAGACTGCTTGACCTCCACTGACGTTGTATTGGTTTCCTTGAATTACTGTTTGTCCTCCACTGTTGTAGTACTTATTTTCAATCAAATTTACGCACGAAGCACCTGAAAATAAAATGATCATAGCAATTTGGGTAATCTGTTCATCCTGCAACGATTCTTAATCATACCCTACATTGGTGAGATATGATGTACGTGGTCGACCAGGATTTCTTTTACAATTGGATTACTTAAGCTGTTTTGATTTTGCGATACACATGACAGGATTTGTGATCTTCGATGGGTTTTATTTGACGAAATTGAAGAATTGAAAATATATATTTAGAAGAAAAATTCAAATTTCGACAAGTTGGCGATGTAAATGTGCATGTTTAAACGCGCGCGTTAGCTTTGAGCTTTTTTGCAGAAAATGTGCAAGACTTAAAAATTTACAAAGAAAACCTGAATCGTATATGTAGAAAGTGGACCTAGATTATGGGGAATTTGTCTTTTATTATGGATCATTATTATGGATCTTAATGAACATCAACGACAGGAGGATCGACAGACATGTTCTAATCGGTATTTGTTACTTTTAATGAACATTAATATCCATCCAAACGATCCAGTATATAAACAAGTTGTCGTTACGGAGAGAAGGTTAAAAGTACGGTATTTCAATCTATTTTAAATTTTTAATATTACTAACATAGCCTAACCTCATCCTAACACTAGCCCTGAATTCATTTGAACTCGTGTAATTGGTATATATGTAAATTTCGAATTTTTATGCAAAGCTTAGTATATCGTCAATTTTTTTACCTGTTGATGTTGCTATTTCTACAGCTTCTGCCACTTGTCCCTGACGTTCTTCAGCTGCTTTAGAATGATTAATAACCTTGTCGTCTTCTTCATGTTCGAAATTGTCAATCTCCATAGGTTGGTCTTCATCTTGTTTTGAGTGACCTTTATAAAACCCTTGTTGGCCATTTGCAGGTTCTGATAGGTCCTTTGATTGTGATTGATCAGAAGTACTGGGGTACTTTTCAGCCATCCTTTTTGTGCTGCTTAGCTGCTTAGAAAAAGAGTTAAAAATCTGTATGAAAAATGTGATAAAATCAAAAATATAACAAGCAAACAAAAACAAAACAAAAAAACATGAAACAGTATTTATGATTTTACATTTTGTACTGCCGCAAGGTATTTTCACATTTTCGTTATTGTCATAATTCATTAATTAATATTTAAATCGTTCGTTATTTGTTGACATTTAGAGTCAAACCATCAGCTAGCCGTCAGACTCTGTGCTAAATTAGCTTATAACATATTAATCTTCCGAACTAGTAAATATACAAAAACTCCCACTACTACTTTAAGGTGGCTTAGCACACATAAAATTCCTCT
>JXSR01S020167.1:16745-28590 GCA_000969725.1 Ophiothrix spiculata | reverse complement strand
CATATTTGGATTCCTTGGCTCATTTCCCATCTAGAAATGTCTATTTTGTTAAACCTTGATTTACATTTTTTGAAATAAACAAACTTTTATCCCTTGAATTTTGCGAGGCTCCTACCTCCCTTAACTTCATTACTTCATGGACAAATTTTGAAAACATCATTTAAACAATGGATATATTTCTAAATTGCATAAAAGCGAAGATCCGTTTTACTGCCCAGGCAAACAATATCAAATATTACCGAATCACAAAACTGTACTTGAAGGCCTTAGGGATTCATATGTATTAAGCACTTTGATAAATATCATGTATTTTTATATCACTCGTACATTAATTCAACACAGTTGAAGCCATTTATCTTTTTTTTTACCCGCCTCCTGTTTTGATAATACATACGCATAGCGTAGTTATATGCGCATGTTTGCGTACGCATAAGGTCTCAGCGCATGGATTGGACTTGCCAATTTAATGGTAAAGGTAAAATTTTATACAATGCGCAACATTTTAGGTATAAACAATAAAAACCACTGAGTTCTTAAAATAAATGATGTTGTAATTTGTAGCTGTGGGAATGATATAAAACAAATATTAACTGTTTATTTCATGTGGCTGGAGAAATGTGTCATCCCTCATTCAAAGTTTGATTATTCCATTTCACTTGCCAGAGATCGTAAAATAGAAAAATCAAACTTTCAATTCAGGATGGCATATTTCTCCCATCAAACCCATACTCAGTTAATGATGTAAATTATATAACTCATCCATAGATTCTAGTCATTTGATTGGTAAGATTGTAACACGTGACCATTTGTCATTTTTACTATCACTTTCATCCGTTTGATAGTATATTGTCTCTTATCGTACTGGATTGAAAACTACAGTGTACAGTGGGGACGTATTGCTTTCTGCTACATGGATAATGGGCAAGTACAATAGTTTAAATGTGTTAATGACTAGAATCTATAGATGAGTTATATAAAACAAAAGATTGATTGATCCATTTCACGAGCCGAACAATCAATCTTTCAATTCGGGATGGCATATTTCTCCCATCACACTCATACTCAGCTTATATTTGTAAACTATTAAAATAAATGGCATGATACCAACCTGTTTAGCGATAGCTGAGAATTTGAGTACATGCATGGTCTCATCAAAGCCTGATGCACATTGGTTGACATTGACTATCATGTGTGCCTTGCCTTTACCCAAGAAGAAACTCTGGAAAAGTCGGGTCAACTTGCTCTCACGGAATGGAATGATCTTGGGATGGGATCTAGAGCAGAGGTGGAAAAAAAACAGAAACATGGGGATTGAAGCCAAATCTGTATTCAAATTATGCAGGAATTCCAAAATCAACAACCTGGGCCCATATTCATGAAACAACGCTAACTCTAGTTGGCTGCTAACTCTTTGTCTACCTGTAAAAATTTAACAGGTAGACAAAGAGTTAGCAGCCAACTAAAGTTAGCGGTGTTTCATGAATAGGGCCATGGAGATTGGAAATCAAAACGAGTGCTCTGTCTAATGTTATTTTCTGAAATGTAAATAAGTTTTACCTGAATTGGTCAATGAGGAATACATAAATTGCTAGTTCATGAAGAACAAATGATATTTTTAAAAGTTGAAAATAGAGAATCTCTAAACGCTAATCTATGCATTAGTCAAACCATCTTTTGACCTGATGACATTTTCTTCATCTGTTTGTGTGCACCCACAATGTAAGTTATAAGAACTTTCTTAATGATTCTAAATGGTAGAAGAAACAACACCGAAGCTCATTAAATGCAAATTCTTGCTCAATTTTTGTGGGTGGTTTCAGGCATTAAATTACAGTGTATCAATTATTTTATTATGATTATTTATAACATTGGCGGAAAGCAAGGCTAATCCCAATAGTGCATATGCATTAAATTCAAGGGACACCTCCATGATGTGAAAGACAGAATAATGAAAAGAATTTTCAATTTTAGATTCAGGAGGAAACCGAAGTGCTTGGAGAAAACCTGCGAGGAAGAGCATAGATCAACAGCAAAATTCATGTACAACCTAGGTCGACAGGGAATCGAACCCTGGGCCGCAGTGGTGAAAGGCAAGGGAAGAAACGCTGCGCCAACCCGTCCCCGTTTTATTGAAACATATTTGCAAAATACAGATATTATTGAAATCGTTATATTTCCAACAAAACAAATCTGCATAACGTGTATGCCGAGTGTGTGTGCGACTATGCAGCGTCTGCGAAAATACACTGTTTGTGTCTTAATTGGTCAATAAACTCTGCTATCGTGTGTGAAAAGATAAGCCTTCCACACTAGGCAAGGTGATAAGCTTGTTTTCTTCATGTATTTATTGCGTTCAGATGTTCATTATTTGTAAGAATTTAATGATTTCAATAATAAACCGAATATCAATGCTGAAAAATTATTATACAAGAAAAATTAAAACCACCATCAACAACAACAGGTATGGAAAATGAATGCCTTTTGTGCCATTGGACGTGAAAAGGATAGGCATGGCAAAGTCTAAAGAGCGACTCTAAACACATTTTTCAGATGGCTTAACCATGAAGGCCAGATATCACTCAAATTGAATCCATGTAGTTAAAAAGTGCCTTTTTTAAACAGAACTGTAAATGCGCATGTAAAAACCAATTTTCTAAGATGAAAAAATGTCAGCTTACTTTGGATGATTTTGATTATATCTCAGCGTATGGATGCATTTGCCAAGTGTAAGTAATGATGTGTTAATGTTGCCTGCTTCCTTCAATCTGTCCCCAGTGTTTTGTGTCTTGGTGTACCTCTCAGAACCAGCCAAATCGCAGAATGATAACCTGGAAATGATGCAATCAAAATGACAACATTTAATTTATGATAATAATAGATTCCAGTGCAAAATCAGAAAAAATATGCCATAGATTCATTGCATTTTTTATTAAGTTAATTGCTAAACATATTTCGGGCCAAATGCTGGATGCAATAAAGATTAGATCATATTTATTTCACTGCAAATTATTTCATTTTCCAAAATATTTCTTTTACAAAACATTATTTCAAAGTTATGTTTATGTACATAAAACAAAGCTCTGGAATTCAAGCTGATAATCAAAGAGGGTACATAATTAGTCTCAGCTTCGCGCGCGCAAAGCTTTTAAAAATCCAAATTTAGCGCATTTTTTTTAAAGGTTTTTGAGAGATTTTCAGTTTTTTTCATCTTTTTTTCCACTTCTGGAAAAAAAATTAAATAAACGGCCGCGAAAAAATAGTGGCCGAAAAATGCAGTAACAATAGGGGGTATTTCCGCATCCACGTAGCCCTTTTTTACTTAAAAAAACCAAAAAAAAAACACGCATAGCGCTTATGGTTTTGACCTTAAGTAAGCTGAGACAGAGTTCTTTTTTTTTGGCCTTAGTTGATTATAAGCTTCTCTTTGTGGAAAATACAAATCTACCATCCTCATGCTAATTAGCATAAATGAGCTCATAACCACACACTATATACCAAATGTTTGGAAAGAATTTTTGGTCAACCAAATTTATTTGGACAATCAGACAAATTTTGACCTTTGAATGGTCCCATATAATCAACACCTACTTGCTGACTCTTGCTACATGAGGCTCAGCCACGGCAACCACACGCAGGATCTTGATGCTGAAGATACAATGGCTGAAAAAACAAATCAGGAATTCAATACTAATTGGATTCCTCATACATAATGTCTCATACTTGTTGTGAATAACCTACTATGAATGTACAATCCTGTAAAATAAAATTTATTTCAGCTCCTATCTTTGCCTTTACAACATTACAGACTGGGGATTCCAAAGTCTCTACAATGCCCTATGTAAAGAGATAAACCAACAAGGAGCTCAGTTTGGGAGTTAGCGTCTCAATAATCCATTTCTAGTTGCTGTCTTGTCCCTTATCTGGCACACAAAAGCAAGGTTGGCAATTTCCCGGGAAATACTAGTATTTCCCGCCTAGGTGGGAAATACTGGGAAATACCGGGAAATACTGGTAAATACTGGTAAATACCGGGAAATACTGGTAAATACCGGGAAGTACCTAGTCGATACCTGGGAAATACCATTCACTAAATATCTATTTTCAAGATCCAATGGGGGTTATCCTAATTTAAGTATGTTTTCTCATTAGAATGTTATGTGAACAATTTTAAATTGGTTTACTTGAATAATTAAATCATCTATGGCAAAAACATGCAATCAGGCATGTTTTATATTCATCAATGTCTATATAATGATACATGATGCTGCTGGGGGGTTGAGATGTTGAGGGGTCTACATATGGATCAACAAAAGACACACACACATAAAACTAGCACATGTATGATTTAAAGTTTGGCAATTATAGTGATGTGAAGGTTCAAAATGGCTGTTGGTTTTTTTTCAAGTGAACATTCCTTAGGAGTGTTAGAGTCGGCCAAAAGCATACTATTAAATGAATTAACACAAATCACTGATAGGCCCTATATTTCTTACAGTGAAACTTTTTTGTCACTTCCCCACAAATAGAAAATGCACACTCTGTTTACAAATCTTAGAATACTTTCAGATGATTTCGAAGTCATAAAGTATATTTTACAGACATAAATAGTCATCTACTGTATATCCCACTGAAAACACCACTTACCCCTTCCCACCCTAGGGGAATGATTTTTGTGTCTTATATGAGCTTCTCTGTGGTAGTTAATTAATGTTATTAATGTTTCAAAGCACAAAAGCTTTGAAATCACTTCTTTTTCAAGTATTTCCCGGTATTTCCCACTTTAGCCAAAATTTGCTTGGTGGTATTTACCGGTAAATACCGGTATTTACCGCCCCGGGAAATACCGGCCAACCTTGCGTGACAAAAGGCTCATTCCTGTCTAATGTCAACATCTACACTCAATGTGTTCAAGAATTAACTCGACCAATACATAATGTGTGCAGATCAGATCTGTTTCTTATTAACCTCTTTGTATACAAATGAGCAAATTGGTAAAGACATGGATATGAAAGTCATTGTAGCCATGTAATGATGATAATTTTGTTAATTTTTGCAAACTTTCCTAATGTTGCGATGACACACACACAAAAAGAAACTGTTTAAGCAATGATATATCACCCTGTCATTTCATGGAACAAGCTGTGGGCAGTATATCAGGGATGCCACTTGGGTACAGAAAAAAAAAAAGAAAATTAGTCTCGATCAGATATCAATTTCGAGCGGAGGGAGAAAATTCCCCTTGGAGAAGATTTTGAATATTTTAGTTGCTAAAATCTCTCTTTTCATGCACATTTTGACTCTTTGAACCATTTTATGCAACTCTCTATCACTTTAATAAAAAAACACCTTGAATTTTTGAAATCTATTTTTTTTTAAATATAGGAAAAATGCTCCAAAATCACCAAAAAGTAGGAATTCCTACTAAAGTAAGATTAGTGGCATCCCTGTATATTCTTAAAAATGTAGAAGTGACAACCATTTTGAAAACATTAACAATCTGGTAATTCTACACTTTAAAATCATTTGCTATCGACAAATCTGACTAGCCATGCAATTGAAAATGTCCGCCCTAACTAGGGTGCTTCTTCTCTTGATCGGTGTTGTTAAACAACCAAAATTAGATGTTTTATGCATGCTTTACTGATCATACAGTATTGTGTTACAATCGAAACCACTATTGGTTATTGCATTCATCAATGTATTCTATTTGAAATTCACACCAACAGCCTGCACACCAATCATGCACCAATTTGGGTTGCCTTGAGTTGAAGCTCTCCAGTGATGGCCAATCGATGAGGTGCAAAATGCATGAAATCAGATTTGTCTATACTACAGAGATGCCACTCATTGGTGTTCAAAAAATCTGAAATACTTCGAAAGAATGTGAGAAACCAAAATTGCTTATACCTTTGTACACGAAACAACCAATAAAAAAATCTGAATTTAGGCTTAAACCAATAGAAAAATTCTGAATTCAGAATTTATTCTGAAATGTGGCATCTCTGATACTAGCTACACACAACAAAGCAATAAGACCCTATATCTGACGATACAAATTAAAAGTTTCCAAATATATGACTCACCTTCTACTGGAACACTGGTTGAGTTTGGTTGAAGCAATGCTCCTGTTGTTCTGTCCAATTTTGAGGACTCTGTAGGCTTCATCTGCGTTATCCACTTGAATCTCTTTCAATCCTACAAAGCACACAAGATGTTTACAACACCATCATTACTCATTCAATCATTTAAAACATCTAACCATGATCAAGATGCCAAACAATAAATTCTAAACCATGAAAAATTCTCTTTGGCCAATTTTGACTGACTAGCATTAAGGGGCGCACCATTTGATTTTTAGGGGGGCATGGAAGTTGGGGTCGAGTCAAGGTTTTTTTTTTAGCCGCCTTCGACGGCAAAGTTTTTTTTATTACATTTTTTATGTTTTTCTTCACCTTGAAGTAGTTGGGTAAAGGGTTTTTTTCTTACTCATCTTTGGGGCAAGTTTTTTTTTAGGCGGCGAAGTTGTTTTTTTTCTTCAAAAAACTTCCATGCCCCCCCTGAGAATCAAATGGTGCGCCCCTAATTGTTTGTGCCAACAGTGGCAAAAACTCATCTTATGGGGGACTGCAGAAAACCAGAGTTTTATGATGTACATATTGTCTTGGGATGAGGCTAATATTGTATTTTTTTTTGGTTAGGCCTGAATGAAAAGTACTAGGACTTGAGACAAAAGATGAAATCTGATCAAACTCGTGTCCTATACATGAGTTTTATATTAAAATGTAATTTTTATGACGGCTATTTCTTCAGGTATATTATTACACTCCAATTGCCGCTTTCATACTTGTGTAGCTTTGTTGCTTTACTACGCCACATTTTTGTAGAAACTTGACGTTTCCAGTTGTTGTTGCGGTAAACTATATGTTAACAATATGATCAATAGCAACAAAAGTTTTGAAGAATTTTAAGATTTTTCAAGCTATAGTTTCTGGACTTAATTCGTGAACGCGTACTCAGAGACATGAGCGTAGACGTGCACCGTCGCAACCTTGAAAATCTACGCTCGCGTCAGAGATAACTGCGTGAACACTCTTTATGCATTCACAAATTAAATCCACAAACAATAAAAGGAACTTGCAAAGCCATAAAACTGCAAGCTACATAATGCTTTTCATCCAGCAAAGCATGAAAAACGAACAAACGACAGAGCTAACTTACAAAGCTACAATAAGGTCAACAAGCAGCGGCGTCATAGTCTTTTGATTTGAAACCTTGAAAACCATTTTCCCGCATTGTTAATTGCTACCACCTCTAAAAACTACGGCCTTCCACTTACCTTTGATGAAAATGGACCCATTTTTATCACTAGCAAGTTTGAGAGGTTGTCTCCTTGCTTTCTTGCCCTTGGGGATTTCCTCCAGCAGGTCGTAGATATACTCATTGTAGATCTCGGCAAATGACACCCAGATAGCAAACTTGATGGGTCCCTGGTCCTCTACGTCGATAGAAGTGTCATCTGGTATGCGAGATCTGATGTCTTCCCACATATTGGGAATACCTGAAACAAAATAATGATTATAAAAAAAAAATTGTTTGGTTGCCCTCCACCGACCGACCCTATTTTTCAGCCCGACCCAAACTTTTTTTTATTGAATTTTTTTTTTCCCTAAAAAAATATGAAAAACTTACCGAAAACTAAAAAAAAAGTTATATTTTTGCTTTTTCGATATTCAACCCTCAAAATGTCCCAAATCACTACAAGAAGTATTTGATTGTTTTGATTTGGATGTCGCAGGGGAAGTTGTGAAGGCTGGAGCGGCCGATCGGCTAAGCAGTCCGTGGAAGAGTATTAAAAAAAAAAATATTAAAAAACAAAAAACGACCGACCGACCCTCTCTGAAAAAAGCTGTGGAGGGCAACCAAAGAATTTTTTTTTTGGCCTAATGGATATTCGATACTCATCAAACATTTTGTTTTTTCACACAAGTTATACTTTTAATTTTTAAGCACTTTATATTGACCAACCAACTATGACTGACATAGCAATCTATAATATTGGCTCAAATTAAACTTGTAAAACACTTTAATAGCATGACATGAAAATTCAGCGGATTTTTTCCAATTTCGTCCATTTTACTTATTTAAAGACGATCGCGGTGTTAATTCAAGAGGGCAGTGTTACAGAATTTGTTGGTTAGTGGCGGCGGGAAGATTTTGACCAAAGGCGTGTGTGGTATCTAAGCAGAAGATTTGTGCCTAATACGCAAAACGCACACTAGTTTTTTACGCATTGTCTTCCCGGTAAGCGCCGAAAATAGCGCGAAATAGTAACGAGTAGCTACGAGTGCTCCCGAGCCAACGGGCCTTCAGTGATAAAACTTTTTACGTGTGATTTCCTATACCACAAAATGCTGATGTTTCAAATATTTCCTACCTGTAGAATTTTTTAATATTTTGCTGGTCAATTGTGAATGTCAAGTGGATGTCAAATCAAGAAAAAAAATATGGGGTCACCGACTGTTTTCAAAAGATAGCTAGCAATGAATTTACATGGGGTAAAATCTAAAAAAAAATTGTCATCGCCGGTAATGTTGAAATTTGGTTTTGTAACATCAAACAGATAAAAAAAGTTAATTAAATAACGCTCGAGTTTTCAAGTTATCGTCAGTTAAAAGGAAAATGACGTCATCATATATGACGTCATAGCGTGCTTAGATGATCGGTGACCCCCATTTTTTATCGCTGAATTTTGAAGTTTAGACTCTTATCTATTAACTGACAAAAAATAAACAAAATCTACAGGTAGGAACTTATCACCGCGATCGTCCTTAAAAGAAGGTCCATTGCCTATATAGCATATCGCAAATCTTGAGTTTCTTTTACATAGTTTGAGCCAATTTGATGTAACAAACAGAAAACATGTTTCTGAAACTAACTACATGTTTATTTGGGTAAACTAAACTTTCCAGTAATTCACCAATTATTTTAACCAATCTCTTTCTAATCTTAATACTAGGGAACTTAATTCAAGAGTAAAACATAAGAAGGATTCTGGCGGTGTCAAATTCCCTAGATTGATTTGGGAAAGTTGGGTTACAAAGTGATTGTGTCAAACACTTTCACACTTCAAGTGGCATTTTAATTTACAACTTGTGGTGGTAGCGAAATTAAAATGCTACACAGAGTGAAAACTTTGAGCAATTTTAAAGACAAAGCCCAAGGACCCCTAGGTATTCAAATCAAGGTAACAACCTATGAATGTATTGAGATAATTGTGTATTCTAATTTCTGCAAATCTCACCTTCTAACAGTTTACTTCCATCCTGCCCGGTCTCAGATAATACCGACTCCTCCGTAGCTGTGGAGTAGTGCGAAGCTTTCGATGTATTGGATTCTGCTAGACTGTCATCATCCATAACGGTTGTGTTATTGTGCTAAAAAAAGAAATTGTAGGGGAAGGTTATCTATATAGAGGAATTGAAATAATAAATTCAGCAAGATTTGGGTTTATTATTGAATGGTTTATAATTATTCCTGTTATAATATTGGCACTTTCAAGTATGAGGGGCTCTAGAAAAGTATCTAGGGTGTCCTTCCAGAATCTCAGTGCTCATCTCAAAACTGTTGCCTTCTCAAACTGACCTTCAAATTAACAAGCATTTTTTCACTGTCTGTCTATTCATGTACAGTCTTGTCCGTCTCGTCTTGTATAGTTTGCCCATAATGTTGTTGATGCAATTTTAATGTCCAACAAGCTGAACTAACTTTTACAATGTAGTTAGTTTTATTACATGTAGTTAGATGATTATTAGGGACATAATCAATTTATAAAAGCGATATAATAGCTCGGGCCGCCCAAGAAGTAGTTAATTGTCCTTCCTTCGCATTTCGCTCATCCGTGGCAAAAATCTAGTATTATAATGGTCATAATATCAATAGGAACGCAACGATTTATTAAGTAATGGCTGCTCATCCCATGTATTGAATTGGTCAAATAGCTATGCTCAAGCGTGTTGCTTAGGTCTAATTGAGTGAGTCCCTTATCATCAATCATATTGTAGAGTGTGGTCCATGGGCATCATTCATACCTGAAATCTACACTAGATTTAAACTTCTTTCACAGAAGTGGATTTTTTGAAATAGAAATTATCATCAACAAGTACATTTTGCACTAGAATACTTCTACAGACGCTTGGAATACAAACTTTATCAACATTCTGTGTCTGATTGGAGGTATCTAAATAGATAATGCACAAAAGTTACACAAGCAGCAAAATACTGACTTTGATTGAAAATAGATCAGAATGCCTCTTTGATCACTTCCAGTAGTTTTAATTATATTTGTGCCAAACAAAATGCATAATTATTAAGGCTGGTATCGACAAGCCTTTTGTCGATAATATCGTCGACAAAACCATTTTCACTCGTTGTCGTTTATGTGTCGACAAGCTCGACAAAAATAGAATAAAATAGAATAAATTAAAATAAAATAAAATTTGATTATAATAAATACTCGAAGAAAATAGTAATGAAATTAACCCTGATATTTTACTCGTCTTGGCATAAGTTTTTTTATCACATTTTCATTTATAACATTCCATCGCAGCATCGGCACATTTATTTCAATTAAAGAGGGTGACAAATTCAACATAAGGCCACAAGTTGTTATTTCAATCCTGACAAAACTTATTGTCGACAGTGTCGCTACATCGGTCACTCGATTTCGGGGTTTTGTCGACAATGCAAATGCTTGCCGATACCAGCCCTAATAATTATGTTAGCTTAGCACAAATCTACTTGTGATTCGTGAATACAAGGCTTGTCTAAAATGTTTTTACAACATCTAGTCAAAAAATTCTACTAATAAGCAGCAATAACTCAACCAATATTTCATGTTTGATTTAATCATCGAAACAAAGTCCTGACATTTTGCTAGAATATATTCCTTCAGATCTTGCTCAAACCCATACCTGTATTGGTGGTTCACACACTGCCATAGAGAGAACTTTCTTTTTAATGTCCTCCTCTTTCTGCACCTGTTTGTCTGTTAGCCTTACAACTTCGCAGAAGAACTTTGGTTTGATACGCATACTGTTGTACTGTCGCCCTTCTATGCTGTTGAAAACAACGTCTAATGCTCGTGGTAGAATACCACCGTCCTGTGGTGTACCTGTCAAAAATATCAAAATCAACTTATATAAAGTATACAGTAACTAAAAATCTTTTTCTTCTTACAATGATCTTTTTACTAAACGTAATTGATGTTCACAAGAGATTCTAGATTTTTAAAAAAGCAAATTCATAAAGCTCAACCTTGAAATTTTTTACCCCTACTACTCATGATACACAGTGTTAACTCAACAGGGATGTTGATAAAATTTTAGCACATGAACATGATAAAAAAAATCCGAGATAATCACCTGAAAAGAGGAACTTTCTCATCCCTGCACAACTTAAAAGCCAACATTTAACGTCCTTTTTTTTCTTCTTCTTTAAATTCTTAAAACTCCGTTGAAGACCCCTTTGGGCAAAGGCGTCAAAAAGGCGGAATCATGATGTTACCATCTTGTTGTCTTGAATGAAGCTAAGCTATGTACCTCTAGGTTTTGTTTGTTGTTTTAGCTCATCAATAGCTAGTCCTATATGGTGGCATGTCGTAAGGTGGGCACCTTTTCCATAACAGGGTAAAAAAATGCTAAAAACTTATTTTTTGATATATGATAAATATTGATTAGCTCTAACAGTTAACACCCTTTTTAACCATAAAACACATTTATTTCTTAAGATAATCCTTAATTTATATTTAATTAATACATTGCCGTCTATGTAAATCTCAATTTTCAAA
>JXSR01S020164.1:18929-34420 GCA_000969725.1 Ophiothrix spiculata | reverse complement strand
TTGCAATGATTACTCATCTGTAGCATTTTGATAATTCACAGTACATTTCTTTGTTTGGCACTCGGTGTTTTCAAACAATACCATAATTACCTTTGCCTTTTCAACATAATTTGAAGACAGGTACTGCGGATTTTATTCTGAAGGAAAAATTTGCTTACTGCTTCATATTTCTCCATTTCATTTGGAATGTTTTTCACTGTCGTGATTTTTTATCATTCTAATTGGAGTTTTAGCAGATTATTCCGATCGATAATATTGTCTGGGAACTCGAGGTCAATATGCATTCAGTTGTCAGGTTGTCCTGGATTTTAAAGTTGGTAAAAATGACGAAGTCTATCTGGCGCTTTAAAGGAGCATGATTTTATAACGTATATAACCACATGCTTACCATTTGCTTACCCAATTTTAATTCATATTGAAACTTATATGTCGAATTGTTGTGAAAAAAGTGTACTGTTTTGAAAATGTTGAGGCAAATACAGTCTACGAGAGAAGCTTAAGGGTACGAGGAATCCACGTGCTCAGGAAAATGTGAATCCTAACTATTTTTCAATCATGAAAAGATAAATAGTTTCCACTGCCTTTGCGGGGACTCGAACCATGGATTATGGCTGGGGTTACTCATGCATTACGAAGCGAGCGCTCTACCGCTGAGCTATCAAGGCATTGTTGGGTTCGTGAACTTAAATCTAAAACATAAACATTAGAGTGCCGTATTTTTCTTTTGTTTACGTAAAAGTTGTAATTTTTGCGTCATCGGAATGCTCAATTTGTGAGTAAATTATGCGAATGCGTATATCAGACAAAATGTAGATAATGTAGATACTTAAAACAGGCAATTCACAGCTCAAACAGGGCGAACTCAGAGTCGTAATTCACGTCCAGATTTTCGGGCAAAACAACGCGGGTTTGTTACATTATCATTCAAAATCAACTCAGCATATTTATAAAATATTGTTTGTAATTCAGTAAGAAGTATCAAGCCTACAATCTGTCAGATTTTGAAACCAGTCGAGTTGTTCGAACGTCATGAATTTATGAGGTTTCGGCGAAAAAGGGTCAACTTTTTCGAAGTAGTCTTTAGGCGTCATTTTGACGTTGATAATGGACGAGAAATCACTAGTAAAGTTTCATGTATAAACTAGAGACTCTGTTCAATATGTACGCCAAAAATTGTGACATTCTTATACGTGTAAGTAGGTAAAAACGTGCAGTAAATATGACATTCAGCCTAACAAGACGTTTTCAGGGACCGTAGCCTTAAGCTTACATACAATGTATTCATGAATGACATAATGCGATCACGATTTTACACACCACAACAATAGTGCTCATTTTGAAATAAATATAACTTGAAATATTGCCTGGTTGCCATTATTTCAGTTTCCGGTGTCTGATCGTGTCCCAAGTATCGTATATCACATTTGTACAACTGATTCGTTCCGCCAGTCAAACGAGTTCTGAACTTTGTTGAGCATATCCAACTAACCAATATTAGTAGAATGAGACATCGTTTTTACGAGGTTAGTACGGCACACTCTTAAAAAGAAAGGATCAAATTGATCCGATAAATCTGAGCTTACCCTTTTCCGGATCAATTCTGATCCAAATTCTCCTCAAATTTGATCCTTTTCGGATCAAACACACTCTTTTTAGATCCGAAAAGGATCAAATTTGAGGAGAATTTGGATCAAAATTGATCTGGAAAAGGGTAAGCTCATATTTGATACTTTATCGGATCAATTTGATCCTTTCTTTTTAAGAGTGCAGGTTTGAAATTCGTAAAATCCATGCCGTACTAATCATTTCGTTGTTAAATCACGTTAGTTCAGCATGCCAAACCAATATATAGCATCGCTTGTCATGCCGTATACAAATCATTGATGAGTAGAACGAGACATCGTTTTTACTAATTTTTTTTAGTAGAACTTACGACATAATGTTTTCAGTGAAGGCAACTACAACTGAACGGAATATTGCATACTCACGATATTTTTCAAAATGGTGTATGGTTATATGGAGGAAACAATGAAGCAAACATTCTGGATTATGATGTAAAACTGTCTAATTGTTTAGTTCCTGGTTATCATGGCAACATAAAAAAAATCCTGCTTCATGGTATTTACTCCGTAGGCCTATTTTTGTTAAATTCATATTCCATTTTGATGGCGAAATGTAACAAAATGAATTTTGATTGCTGTCCACCAATGCACTTGACCTCTACTACACTCTTATAACGAAAGGATCAAATTTGATCCCATAAAGTATCAAATATGAGCTTATCCTTTTTGGGATCAAATTTGATCCTTTTTGGGATCAAATTTGATCCTTTTTGGATCAAAAAGGAGTGTATTTGATCCGAAAAGGATCAAATTTGATCCCAAAAAGGATCAAATTTGATCCCAAAAAGGATAAGCTCATATTTGATACTTTATGGGATCAATTTGATCCTTTCTTTTTAAGAGTGTAGGCCTCGTGTAGGAGGGGAGTGGGGGCAATGCAATTCACTTTGCGCGCATCCATTTTGCATCTTTACAAGGGACTCTGTCACACATCACCGTATAGAGCCAAACGCACGCCATACGTACTTAATCCCACTATTGTTTTTATTTAATACACATTGTTGTACGTCTTGTGATCGTTAGAAGTACGTTCAATACGTTAACCATACTGTTTGTCCGTTACCGTAATTTACGTTCAATTCGTTATCTATACGGTTATGGTTTGTTTGTCACACATTCAGTTATGAATCTTCGTACGTTATTTAACGTTTGGCTCTATACGGTGATGTGTGATACAGCCTTAAGCACTCTAAACTTCAGATCCTTGACAAAGGTTGCGTGACTTGAATTATGGAACATAAAGTGACTCATTGAAATAGTGAAAAAATTTTCCGTATATGCCCCCTATTTATCAGCAATTGTCAACATGTTTTCAGCGTTGACGATAAATGTTATGAATACAAACTATGTTATTGACTTATGATAAATAAATTAAAGTCAAAAGTTCATTTTCAAAACATTTTCTAAGTAATACAATCTGGAAGAAAAATGGGCATATTTATACAGGCCTGCTGGTTGCTGGCTTTAATAGTTTTCGTGTTTCATGATTCTGCTCAAGAGCTTAAAAACCCAACCTGATGTATTTGAGAAACCGACGACACCCTATTTCTTGTATACGGTACTGTGACAAAAAGGACCCAGGTTTTGAGAGTGTAAGTCATCGTCTGAAATCATATATTCCAATCTTAGGCTAAACATATAGCAGTACTTAAATTGAAATTGTGTCAAAAAAGAAGAAAGAAAGAAAGAAGAAAGAAACAAACAAAAACACATACTAGGCTTGTTCAAATCCATATTTACGAATGCGTCAATCTAAAAAAAAAAAAATCAGTAGTTTTAATGCTTTATAATAGACCACACAAAAGGCTGACACGAACGCAATGAAAATGAATTTCAATTAACATATATGCGTATTTTACAAAAGCTCAGAAAATACCTTGTAAACAAGTCTTGTACAAAGAATTAAAAAGAAAAATCACCTTGTTTAGGCTTTCGCCAAGGAAACCCAAGCTTATCTTCAAATGTGCTCCAAGATGCTTTCTAAATTCAGTTTTGAATGCAGGAGGAATACCGGAGTACCCGGAGAAAAACCTGCGGAAGCGAGCATGGACTGAAAACCAAATGCACATAAAGCGCCGGGCGCGGGACTCGAACCCGGGACCTCATTGATGCAAGGCGAGGGAACTACCGCTGCGCCAACCAGCTCTAAAAAGCCTAATGAGTCTAGTACAAATCTTTTTCAAATCATGTTAATCTAAGGTTAACATTTCACAGATATTGTTATGGTATTTTGATCCCCAAACGAAAGTCTAGTAATAATTTAAGTTTATGCTTTAACCAAGCTAGGCATAGATCTGCTGGGGTTAAAATTTACTTTGTACTTTGATCATGTTGATTCATTCTGTATTTTGTGTACGTATATTTCGAAATACAATGAATCATTTGCCATATGACTGTTCGTCAATATTATAATAATAACAATAGTGGAATAGTCATTGCACGCAAGAAAACCGATGTGCTGTAGTTTGAAGTCGACAGATATATCTTAAGGTAAGCCATAACCAAAGTACCACTTCTACGAACAAATAGACTACGTATCGCGCAAGTACAATGTATACATCCTTTTACAATTAAGAAATACTGATGCGCCATAACAATGTTTATGTCAAAACGAAGGAAATACAGTATCCTTAGCTTATAAACTCAATAGTTATTGTTCAACTTTCTTCATTTTTATCTCGTGATTTGTTTAACATATTCAACCCTCGTCTATCCGGGGGGCATAAAAACGCAAAAGCAACCGACCCTAGGCATTTTGGGTAATATCTTTAACATCCTTTGCGGTCCTTTTGAAAAAATTAGGGGGGTACCACCTAAGGTGGGGTTAGGGTAGGCCGTCAAAGTTGGGGTGCAGGCCGTAGGCCGTAGGGGTGGGGGTTGGTGAAGCCCCGGAAAATTTTAAGTCGCCATTTTGAAAAATACATGCATGCTATGAAGCTGAAACTTGCAGGGCATGTTAGAATTATCATTTCCCTTCTTTATTAGCAAAAACCCGATGAAAATCGGTCGTTTAGAACTTTTATAGCTAAATTTTGATTTGGTGGCCATTATGAGCTTTATGACGTCATAATTACGTAACGCCTTAGCCGATTTTTGTGATCTTGGTATCATTGGATAGGGGAAGATCATACCTATCTATTGATAGCAGAACCAAGTTCATAGGGGGTTCCGTTCCAAAAATTTAGGGGGGGTTAAAGGATAATCACAATTTTCCATTCCAAAATTCAATCCTTGATATTTCGCAAATTTAACTGTTCTGTTTGTAAGCAGCCTGACGAAGCCAACACCATCTCACCATGATTGATGAACTGCTATCGAACTTGAGTGTGACAAATGTACTTGTCATTGTAGTCTCGTTACTTGCTTATGGATGGTACAAAAGCAGCAGCCGGCCCCCGGGATTCCCACCTGGACCCGTAGCATTGCCGCTTCTTGGAAACTTTTTTCGTAAGTTATTTTTCACCATAATCATATGAGTTTAAGCGATGGACACAACCCGTCGTACTTGCACGTACGTGCTGTCTGCGTGCAAAAAAGTACGATCCGTGCGTTCTAAGTACCGCAGACACATCGCATCAGTTTTAGTGCATACAGAACTTTCCATGCGTGCTGGCTACGGCCGGGCTACCAATTAAACACCAGTACGGTCCGCACGTGCTCAGTATTGACAACGTGCACATCCTTCCGTTTTTTAGCAATTTTTCACGTTCACGGCCACCTGTTTTACGAACGACACGTACACTTAGCGCTTACGTGTAAAACACGGTTTCCTTAAAGGTAAATATAGTCGCATTGAGTTCGTTCGTTCTAAGCATGGTGTAAGTACTTACAACGTGCGCAATGTACGATGCACGCAAGCACACATGGCATACCGTACGGGCCACACTATTACTTAAACATACTTAAATCGTACGATTCACGTGCGTGCTCTCTTAAAACGTACCGATAAACATACGCACGGCGGGTTGTAAAGATCATTTCCCATCATCTGTGTAAAGCGCAGTAAACAATTCGCTAACACGTCAGAGAATTTTTACTTTGTGAAGTTATTTGGAGGAAAAAAGTATTTCCGTACAATTTCACAAATACCCAGGTTTTTGGCAATTTATTTATTATTTTTTTTAAACATCTACATGCCTTGACCCACCAGTGAGCACTATTATCAACAACAAACTCGTGGATATAATGTCTGCGCTTGGTTCTGTAGTCATTTAAAAGTGACATTTTAACATTTTTGGTCACAAGCGTTACTTTAGAACACCCATATTCGTCGTTGACAAAAACCAGGACGCTCAGAACGAGACAGGCAGTGACAACGTTATTAAAAACAGACACGTGAATCATTCAGTGCAGAGTTACGTGGCTGGTGCTCGCTACCAAACATTTGTGACGTCAAAATGACGATTGACTTCAAATAAGATAACTTCAACACCGAGTTTAGACCAAATAAAACTTCACGCTTAATTGCACATGTGTTGAATTGTCATATATATACATTGCCTCAAATGATTGTTACCGGATTATACTTTAAATTCGATCGCAAATATTTGGTGACGTCACGACCAACCGTTTGGTAGCGAACATTTTGTTTGAAGGCCGACTTTGTTTTGACCCTTAGTCGACTATATGAATAGTATACTCGCTATGATGATGATGATGATGATGATGATGATGATAGAATTGAATAAATTATCCCCTTAATACTTAGACCCATCATATCTCATATTCATCTACTAGAATTGAAGGATTGCATGGCCTATGAATTATTCAACGAAATGTCGAAGATTTATGGTGATGTGTTTTCTGTCAAAATGGGTCCCAATTGGTGCGTCGTTCTGAATAGTCTCGACGCTGCGAGAGATGCTTTGCTAAAGAAACCAGTGGCATTCGCTGGGAGACCTGAAAGCTTCAGCGGTAAGTATATATGTAGAAATTTGTTTTGTTTTCGATGGGCAGCATGCGCAAATAATATTGTAGGAGTCCGCGAAATAACATGAAAAAACATGATATCAGACGTGCCTAATTAAAATTGGGAGTAATTTGGGATTGGGAGTGGAGTAGGACCACGTAACCTTGCGGAGGTTACGATGTGTTTACGTCGTCATACCGGGTAGAAATTCAGCGTACAATCGGCCGGTAACCGGACGATATCCGTGTGAAGACCGAATGGTGTCTGTGAGCTCAGTAGAGACACCGAAATCATGCCGCAAGAATTTAATTATTTTCCCAGTAGTTCTGACATTAGCTATCTATGTGTTTTCTTGTAGTGGAACTGATGTCCAATCGGTATAAAGACATTATAGCTAGCCCGTATAGTGAAACATGGAAGATACATAGGAAGATTGGTCACTCCGCTATTAGGTAAGAATAGATACAAAGACATTATAGTCAGTCCTTACAGTGAGACGTGGAAGATACATAAGAAGATAGGTCAGAAAAATAAGTTTTAACAACACATGAAATTGACACGTTTTATACAACAATTGGCGGAAAGACCTATGTTGTACTAATTATTTATCCGATGCAAAAGTCAAACTGGGTTATTCTAGTCATGAACCGTATTTAGAATTCCATACAAAAACTATGTATGCTTAACGGAGAACGATGATAAGTCTTTATCGTTATTATAATTAAAAATCATATAAATTATAATCAAAATTTGATGTCACGTTCAACGATGGAAAATAGGTGTGTATTAGAATACATGCAGTACCTCGTATAGTAATTATTCTATGAGCTTTATATGGCATTATAAATTGTGAAAAACATACATAATATCATTGGTAATTTTTGGAGTTTAACCTACTAAAATGTCAAAGAAATCGGTTTATTCAAAGTGCTTGAAATTATGAAGTTTCGGCAAAAAGGCGTCGACCTTTTCGAAGTAGTCTATTGACGCCATTTCAACCTTGACCATGGACTTGAAAAGATTCATGTATAAACTAAAACTTAAGACTCTATTCCATATGTGCACAAAAAATCGTGATGTTCTGACATGTGTAAGTAGGCAAAAATCTGCAGTAAACATGACGATCCGCTCTTACGCTCGCTAAAAAAACCTGTAGCCTGAGTCAGTTGGACCAAGTATTTTGTTTTGTTTTTTCGCGCGTAAAAAGCAACTCAACCCAATGCTGATGTTTAATGTAATTGTTAACATAGTGATTGCACATGATTGGTAAAACATTCCCTGTGTCGTTTTTAACAATTTAAGCATAAATAAACAAAATAAGCCTAATGTCGTTATTGAAACATGTTTTGTAGGTAAAACCATAAACTTCTAAATGTTCTTTTTCATGCAATGTATTTGTACTAGTAAAGTATTTTCAGCTTCTATAAGCCACATTTTTCCGAAAAAAAAATCAGAAAAGCAGTTTTACCATTTTTGGCGGAAATATTTCCATTTCCTGGGTTGTGTTAAAACAGCTCACATCTGCATGAGAAAAGTTTGCTATTCTTAAAATATAAACACCGGTTAGACTAATCTTATTGTGTTCTTTTAATAAATTCGGGCAAAACTAGCTATCATTTACAAAACGATTCAATAAACTGTGTTTTAGTTTGCGTTCAGAGTTTCGTAAGGTTTATCAGTTGTCATTCTACGCTATTAGCTAGGTTGCGCAAACTGTCGTTCGGTCAAACCGAACGGAAAACTGGACAACGCCATTCAAAATGTGCATCCATGCATTGAATGTCTCGTAAGCCATAACGCGTATACAGCCATGTTTCCACTGTTTCATATTGTAATGAACGATTAGATCATTCAATTCATTCATTATTATTTCATATTTGAATGAAACTTGTGTCATTCAAACTTTACAGGCATCTAAATAAATATTCACTCATAATGTACAATGACTTTTCCCATTCAATGTTGCATATTTGCACAGATATCTAGCGATTAATTTTGAGCTCTTTTATACGTGTAATTTGAACTTTTCTGATTTCCCATTGACTTGCGTGTTCAAGATCCTCGTCCAAAACATCAGCTTGTGCAAGGGGTAAACGATGAAATTGAACCGTTTACACGTACACACCTGTTGGAATTTATGAAGAAATACGGTGAAAAGCCCGCATTTGAACGATTGTATTCGTATGAAATGGAAAAACAAACGGTTCAAATTGGTTACATAGAACCTTTCAGTGTTTCTATATTAAAACACTGTAAAACAATCAGTTACGTTGCCCTCTATTGACAAGTGTCAAAAACAGTTAGTTTAGTGGATATGGGGCGGAATGTCTCACTATTACAGTTCTTTACCATGTTTATTCATAATCATTGATTTATCGACTTATTTTTCAGGCAATGAACAAAAGAATCGTATAATCTACGTTTGCATATACCGTAATTCAGTACCGTACATTGATACGTAAAATGTTAGCGCTCTCGTTCTCGTATACGAAAACGCGAACGGATTTTGCGCAACCTATCTATTATGTTCTACGGCACACCAAACTGAACATAAACATAAACATGGCAAGATTGTCAAACCTACAACCATGACAACGAGGAGACTTATTGTCACCTGCATACGAAAATTTCAGCATACGTCAACATTTCACACAGGTTATTTTCACTGTCCCTTTGTTTGATTGGAACGAAACACCAAATGTTTGAGAGATTCATTAATGTAATTTTCAGGACGAAAAATCATACTGGTATTGCTGCTATCAACTTGATCAAATACAAGGAAAGACCCTGTAAAGACAATTACATAGATCTATACCGGGCTCAGATCAATTCACATCTAATATGGATTAATGTTGATATTGTAATGTTATATTTCTTTCTAGGCATTTTGCATCAGGACGGAACCTGGATAAGCTTGTTCATAAAGTTTTACCCAAGCTTGCTTATGTACTAGACCAGAAAGACGGACAACCTTTTGAACCTAAGAAAGTAATTGCTGTGGCAATATACAACATAGTGGCAACACTGTGCTTCGGACACGAGTAAGTTTACTATCTTTTAATCAGGTGAGTGGGGATGGGTAACTGATATTTGTGCCTGGGTAACCACCCGTGTTCCGCAGGTTCTGAAGGTGAACCTATGTGAGAGCAGACATTTGTTAAAATGCGTGAAATGATACCTTATCTGAGATCATAAATTTACCATATCTATTCGAATGGATACCATATCCGGGACCATACATGTTCAAATGACTTCTCTGTCTGAGACCGTACCCAAATGTGATGAAATAACTATTACAAGAAATCATAAGTAAAATGCAACTGTGCACCATTTGAACACTTTAAAGAAGTGTTTCTAGGTCAATCTAATTGGACAGTTTGGTGATGTTTAAACGCGTTTATTAATCTTATAATAACTGCTCTTTACTTGACGCTCGTGGAATTGTACAAAAATAATGCAACTTGTGCTGATGTCGCAGTTATTCTATTCCTCGGCTTCACGCCTCGTGTTAGCGCGGACAACCTCAATTTCAGCACAAAGTGCAATATTGTTGAACAATTTCGCGTCAAATATATATAAGTAGTCCATTACTTTGTTAAAGGTTTTCATTGGATGATCCTAAGCTAAAACAATGGATCAATTTGAACAAAGACTTTCAAGTGGAATTCGGAAATGGATTGCCAGCTGACGTCATACCTATTTTGAAACATGTCCCGCATGCGAAGACCAAAAGATTCATGAAAGTGTGTTCAGACTTTAATACAGAAGTACAGCTTGAAATCAATGCTCACAAGGAAACATATAATCCCGGTAAGTCTGCATGGCTCAAAACAGTTTTTGCGGGATTTAAACTTTGGGTCTAAACTCGGATTCAAATCAAAAGGGATTAAATTATTAATCTTTTAAAGGATTAAAAAGAAAGAAAGTGAAACTATCGGCAAATTGACCAATAACGTCGATTGTATTGTATTACGTACCTGTGACAGTGAGTTCGATCGGCGCGAATAGAGATTTTCAAGCTCATTTCTATGCACGTTTTGTCAACTAAATTTTCCGATCTGTTAGCTGATTTTTTTTTTTGCATTTTCAGTGAGATAAAAGTGACAAATGATTATATCCAGACCCATACGTGAGAAGATGCACTAATTCTTAACAACTTTTGGCTGGTGGTATCATAGACTCACTGATAGAAAGAGTAAAATTTCCATCTGAAATTAGCCAAGTTAGATAAAAATTAATATTGATTCTCACTTGTTTGGATCAAACATTTTAATCTGTCTGAAAGATAAATTCTAATAAATCAAGAGGGATTATTCACTAAAACGGTCTTTAAAGAGATTAAAAGTTAGTTTTTAAGATTAAAAATTTAATCATGTGAATGTAACGAGTACGTGTAACTTGAAAGATAAATGCATTCCTACATCTGAATATTTTAGAAAATGACGACATAACTGCGCCAGCGCCTTGCTCTGATGATGATCGGTATCGATAGAGAGTCCCGTCATATTTTTATTTTTTAGCAGTATCTCGATACCAGATCACAACTGATGATGACAAGAATATATATTGCATTTATTTAGTTCAATTTTTATGTCTTGATTTGAAGTCAATCACAAGTTACAGACGATTTTGATGCCTTGTTTACATTACAAATTACTCCGACCCCACCAAGATGGCGGCGAGAACGGTTGCGTGTATGATGCGTATCGCGTCGTGCAAACCATCTATATCTGGCATATTTAAATTGAGATGAACAACAAACCATCAGTATACATTTGTATTTTAAGAGATATTTGTGGTAATTTGTATGTGATACAATATGATATGTTTGTTTTATTTGTGTGAAGAAAACATCCGGGACGTCATAGACTCGCTATTCAAAAACCAGGAAGAAGCCATCGCCGAAGGGTCGGCCAAAAAAGACTCCCTGACTGAGGAGCATCTGAGGAGCACAGTAATAGATATCTTCGTAGGTAATGCTGCTGCTGCTGATCAATCAATCAATCAATCAATCAATGATACAAGTGCTTGTATAACATGCATACCCCATGAAGGAGTCAGGGGACCCACGCCGAGCAAGTAGAGTAAACTTTCTTGCCCAAGGAAACAAGGAAACCCACAATCTCTGTATTACGCGTGATGATGATGATGATGATGATAATGATAATGAGAAGGAGGAAGAGGAGGAAGAGGAGCGGGATAAGCTGCTGTAACTGCTTCTGCTGCTGATGATTACGAGGAAGAGGAGGAGGTGGAGGAGGAGGAGCAGGAGGACCTGCTGCTACTGCTGATGATGACGAGGAGGAGGAAGAGGAGGAGGAGGAGAAAGAAGAAGAGAAGAAGGAATAAACGGGTCTAGTTTTAAATATCCATTGTGTGATAAAGGTAATAGTGAGCTGTCGATTTTAACCATAAATTGTTCTACAGTGGTTGAATTGGCATTTAAAGTCGATTGCGTGAATTTTCTGAAGGTATGCGCGGAAGACTCTCGACGTGTCAATCTCAACTTCATAGAACCACCCGTCGTTGAAATCGACTTTGAATCGAAAGCTCGCCATTGATGAATGACAAGCGGGACAGCATTTGGAATAAGTCGATTTTCTTTTGTAAAGCTGGTACAGATACAACAACTCGAACCCTTCATTGGGCCGTAGGGCTTATGGCAAAATACCCAGAAATCCAAGAGAAAGTAGGCCAAGAAATTGATAAAGTTGTTGGTAGAGATCGTCCACCAAGTATTGAGGATCGTGGTAAAATGCCATATAGTGAAGCCGTCTTGTATGAGGTGCTACGTTACAGTAGTGTCGTGCCAGTGGGTGTGATGCATGCTACTACGGAAGACACAATCCTTGGTAAGATTAATAATCATTAATCATAAGGCCTTGTTCCCCAATTCATGACGCAATAACTTCCGACATTCGACATGACGCAAGAACCATGACGAAATGTATTTTGAGTCATGATGCAAATTTTTTAGAAGAAATGCATAACTACCTCCTTTGAAGTAGTCGTTATAATAATAGAGGCCCTGACGCAATTTATCTGCATCATTCAATAAACTATACTACCTCTATCTTTGAAACATGACTCAATATTTTTCTGCATCATGATGCAAGACAATTGCGTCAAGCCTTTTCGTATGACTCAAAAGATTTCGTTATGATTCGGGAATCAGTAATGCTTCAGCCACATCTTGAAAAGAGATGCTAGTAAAAATGGCAAAATCCTCGAACTCTGTAGAGCATTTGTAGGTACTCATTTCAAAATTCTAGAGCTTGCTCATGACCTTGTTTCAGGAGTAATTGAAGAGTTCCAAGCTCTTCCATCGATTTTTTTCTCGTCCGATACTTATGTTTTCGAAGGGGTGTGAGGCCCGATATCTGAAAGATTGACTCTGAAATAATACCCTTGAAAACTAAATTTTTGGGCTAATATCGAGCTATTGAAGCAAACAATTCGTAAATTTACTTGAAATGGAGAGTCTTCGAAACCAAATTTCAAGAAATAAAATATGAGATAAGGAACTGAAAAATTTGAAAATAGGGCTTGCGAACTAAAGATTGAGCTTGAAATAGGGGTCTAGGGATCGGTTTACGCGGCATTAAAAGTGGGTCTTGGAGGGCCGCACATACCCGTATCACCTAGAACTGGATTAAAAATAATACTTCCAAAGACACTCTCAATTACTCAGTGAATTGTAAACGAGTTCTGAAATTTTGTAGGAGTATCTATCGATGATCGGTCGAGTCGAAAGAATATTTTTGAAGTAGAAGTAGAAGTAGAATATATTCTCGACGACTGATACTCTGCTGAATTCGCCGATACTCGGCAAAGTTTGCCATATTGCTACTCGATCGAGTCTTATTTGCGTGATGTTTCGAAATGTGTCAAAATTTAATTTTCCTCTTAAATTTACTTTTTGATTTATTTTGATCAATTTCTGTAAGACAGCTTGTACTTAGTTCAGTAATATGATTGTATTGGCTTTTTCTTAAATCTTCAGGTAAATACAACATACCAAAAGGCACATGGGTAATGGTGAACCAGTGGGCTATACACTACAGCGATAAACATTGGAACGATCCATTTAAGTTTAATCCAGGTAAGTAAGATTCCACTATAAGGACAAAACTATACTGGGGCACAAAAAAAAAATGCTAGTAAACATGTGATATGACGTCATCAAATAAATCCGATCGAATAAAAAGTATAGACTGGTAATAAACATTTGATGCTGGTTCAATTACTTTACCTTGATTCAATTCAACACAAGTGCAATTTAGCGCTAAATTCAATCTGTTTTATCTCGGTGTTTAAGTAAATTGTATTTGCAGTCACACGTCGTTATGCGGAGGCTGAGTAAGTACGGCCTTAAATCATTAGTTTATTGGACAATCCACTTAAATCTTGGAAAAGTATTAAAGACACTAGTTGGCACTCATGCATTGGGCGTGCCCGGCCGGTGTTATCCATATCACGTCAGTGTTCAGCAAACTATATCAAGTCGATTCGTTTTGTCTCTATAATATTTGTTTTCATAAAAAGTTCCTGTTTCAATCTTTCATTTTCACAAATTGTTGTTTTCAGAAAACTTTTTGGACAAATCGGGCGAAGTACGTCAACATCCGGAAGGATTTCTCCCCTTTTCATTTGGTCGCCGTGTATGCCTTGGTGAAGCCTTCGCAAAGGCGGAGATACTGCTGATATTTACATGGCTCATCCAGCATTATGTCTTCTCCCCTCCACCAAACCTTGACGGAGAGTTTCAAATAAAAATTGACACGTCCACCTCCGGCGTGATTCATCAACCATCTGGGTTTGATGTGGTAGTTAGGAAGCGATTCTAAAATTTAAAAAGGGGTTTTGCGCGGTCGACAATCTGATACTGGACGAAAAAGGATTGATCATTATCGTTAGAGAGATTGCGAAACTCACCCCTAACGTATACGCTACCGTAAACCGGATTTTTCATTCATATGCAAATAAGCAGCCATTAGGTTACCGTCCCCGCTAACCTTAAAATAAACTATATTTCCACTTCGTGTACTTTTATACAATCAAAATATGTCTTATTGACTTCAACATATCGTCAAAAATAGTGTAGGAATTAACTGCCTGCCTACCTGCCTATCGAGTGGTATCAGCGATCAGACACTTTCGTATCATTCTGGTTGTTGTTTGTTAAAATTGTGTTTATTTGGCCTAAATTAACAATACTTTATAAATCAAGATAAAATCAAATATTTGAGAAACAGTATATATTCGAAAAAGTAAAGTATGTTAAATGGTACTTCTGTTTTCCGAAAAAAAAATATATCAAAATATACGGTTTGAGCATTTTTGCTCAAACCATACATCATAATTTTTGCATACCGTACATGTAAATACGTTTATATTTATACGTGGTGACTTTAAAACGCAAAAGCGTTTCTAGTTATCAACCTTGAGGCAGTATCTATCATGTTTTTTGAATGGTTAGGTCTGGATTGTAGTCGAGTTATAACGTTTTTTGTGAGGAACCAAACACACCGGGAACCAAAACTAGAGGCAGGGAACCGACCACAAAGTAAAAGCTGGATAGCCATTGGAAATACGAGGGCCATTCAAAAAGTTCTACCTGTTGTATCATAACTTTTGTTCTATTAAAGGTAGCTACTTGAAAATTAACCAAAAAATATAGCTAAGAAAGCCACCTACACATGGTGCAACAATGATATCAATATCTTATCTAGATTTATGTTACGTAGGTTACTTGAAAATCCAAGTAAGTTTCGGTACACCGGAAACGGTGATGTATCTACACTCTAAAAAATAATTTGTTGAATTTATTAAAAAAAATCTGTGCAACACGGTTGCCTTGATTTTATTAAGCAACAAGCATTTATTCACGTATTTTGTACTTAATTGACACGGTTTAAAAGAACTCTTTTTATTTGAGTTACAAACACATAATATTGCCG
>JXSR01S020163.1:27019-50970 GCA_000969725.1 Ophiothrix spiculata | reverse complement strand
GGTATACATGGTATACACATGTGTAAACAGAAAAAAGGAAAAAGGGGTATTTTTTTCCTGACCAACACGGAAGGCACTGCACATATTCAGGGGTCTAAAAACGCTTATTTTCAACAAAGAGGGATGTTTTATTTGAAACAAACACAAAATGTCCACAAAAAGGGGTGTTTTTCAAAGCCTGAAGAAAAAATCCAACTTGTAGGGGTAAAATTTAGATTAAAATTGCTTAGAAATCCTTGTTTAGGGGTATTTCATCAAGGGAAGATAAAACCTGTGTAGGGGGTATTTTGTAAACCTATTTTCATGCATGTGTATATTAATATACATCTGAGTGATGCTCTGGGGGTATATATAGCAAATCTAGTTTGACCATTTTATTTTTATTTGACCAAACAGGGCTCAATCCACAGAAGTTCAGGCATATCTGTTTTGGAACCAGACAGACTTTGGCTACCTCAAACAAATGAGAGAGGGACATGCTCACTTGTGTATTCCAAAAACTAAACAGGTAAGAGGTATATTTTCTCTCAAAGTTGTTTTTCCTTTCAAATCGGGTCAAGTACGCCACTCTTAACTCGCGCGGCAAAAGAGTGAGTGTAAACAATCGAAATCAACAAATCACGCTCTGCAAATATGCGCATAAATAAGTGCATCAGTACGCAGAAGGCCTTAACAACAAGCGTCGGAAAGAAAAACCCCGCTAACGAAGAAAAACAACTCTGAGATAAACTATAGAACAATACACACTCTCTTCCCCCTTTGTTCATGGTAATGGAAATCTTTCTTTTCTTCCCCCTTTGTTCATGGTAATGGAAATTTTTCTTTAGAATTAATTTGGTATAATAGTCCCAGTTTTTGTGACTGTTGGTACCATTAAATACCCTGAATGGGTTAAGGGTGTAGGAGCCACTTGTTAAAATTTAAATTTGTGACTTCAATTGTCCACTAAATCGGAGTCAGTAGCTGAGGTATGAGATACTGTAAAACATGTTAATTTCGCGAGGTAAAGTAAAGAATTCGCGAAATTAAATCCTCGCGAAAATATTGTCCAAGTTCATGTTTGTTTATTGAAAAATATAATGGAGCTCTTTTACATGTGTTAAAACACTTTGATTTTATGCCAGACGATCTACTGATCAATGCTCACCCCTATCTTGTAATGGAATAGTCCATCATGTAAATTGTAAACAAAGCAGTGTTGGCTCTGGCTAGGCTGTCGATCTGCAATCGAAGTGTCCATGGAGTGGGGTTTGTTTGTAAAAGTTTTGATTTATTTCTGCAATATGACCTCTTACTTTTACAATTGTTTTTAAACATCATGCCTGGAGCCTTTTTTCATGCAGATTTTCAAGGTATTTTAGTAATATTTTGACAGGAACATCGGAAACTAGAAGATAATATATGGCCTTCCGAATTCGGAAGACATACATAATCATCACAAATTTCAAATTCGCGATATTTAATACTCGCGAAAATGTCACTTCTTGTGAATTCGCGAAATAAAGTCCCCGCGAAATTTAAGTGTTTTACAGTACATAAAATAAAAGAAAAGATTTTGAGTCACTTTCAATCATCAGTGGATGGAAATTTAGAAGTTGGAACCACTGATTTGCATGAAGTTCAGTTGAATGAGCAAAACCTATTATGTCATGTTTTCAAATCATTAAACTTTTTTGGTGAGTTTTAGCCCAATCTCTTCTGAAAAGTGATTGTATCTCCGACCTTACAAGCCTTTTCTTTCCTTGAAGAACTAACATAATATATTTTTTGATTTTCCATGATAATTTGGTTCACCAAAATAAAATAACATTGTTTTGATGTGTTTAAGATTGCTAGAGCATAATGTTTGTCTCTGTTAAACCACTAATTGGCTACCACTACCTCTGACTCAACTCTTGATTGTTTCTTGGTTTAATTAATGTTCTATTGTCATGTTACTATGTATACAACCCTAATAGACCACACAGTCTATAATGTTAATTTTTTGAGTTATACTAATTATTAGCTGCGGGTAAGTCTTTAAGCCACCATGTTCCTCTGTTAGTTGGGGTGTCCGTTAGTGTGTCCGTTAGGAATAAGTGACAAATTAAAAAAATTGCTTCTGCACCTATTGAACATTAATGTTGCGCGGCAATGAAACTTGATTAGAGAGAGACAGTATCAGGGGAAGGGAAATCCCACAGCTAATGAGACCTATCCAACCATACTGTAATTGTTTAACCCTTTCACTCCGGAAATTTTTTTTCACCATCCTTCTTATTTTGACATAAAACTGCTCTGAGCGGCTCACAGACACCTCACTTATTATATAGCATATGGTAATTGTCAAGCGCGAGGGTTGTTCTCTTTGCTAATAAAAATTAGTTTGTTGGCAAATTTTCGACCAATTCGGGCGTGTAGTTTTTGTTTGTTTGAGCAATTTGAAAAAATTGTGTCAAAGTAGAAATTCCGGTCAATCGTGCACACTTTTGTGAGCCGATGTGAACGGCTTGCCGGAGTGAAAGAGTTAACTTGCAAAATAAGTGAAAATATGATTACAGTGCAACCTCTTTTATCCGGACATGATGGGACCAAACAATGGCCGGATTAGTGAAAAATTCGGATAAGAGAATTGTGTGTAAATCTGCCTAATAACATATAAGTCTTTAATTGTGTAACATAAAATAATTCAATGAGAAGTGGTATAATGTGTGAATAACCTTTGTAAGCACTTTTTGAAGGTAAAAATTACAAAAATGTTCTTCAAATGCATTAAATCATGATAATAGGCACTGACAAAACATGTTTTCCTTTGAAATTATTCAGCCGGATAACAGAGTAATCCGTATAAAGGAGTTTCGGATAAAAGAGGTTGCACTGTATTTAAATCTTTTCTTTAGGTTATCCATGAGATAAGAATATTGCAATTTCTTTTCTGATAAAATTAACCCTTTACACCCGACGAGCCAGTATACTGGCTCACGTGTACATATACCGTATACCTGATGAGCCGGTTTACTGGCTTTTAGGTCACGTGGCAGAAACTTGATGAGTCTGTCAGCAAAGATGGGTAGTTACAATTTTCAATAGTTTTATTTATATTATATAGAAGACATCAATGAAGCTTTGAACCCATGGTTAATCTGTCATTTTGCTCTTGTTTATATCTAAAGTTGGGAAATAGACAAACTGAAATGTAGGTACAATGATATAAAGCTTTAACGATACACACTAGTATACGAGACCAGAACTGATGCTACCGTATTTCTAATACATAATCAGATGAGGGAATGGAGAAATACACATCATACACTAAAACATTAATAACAATAGTTCTAGTGCACGATCAGTATTTCTCCATTCCCTCACCTGCTCTATTAACTCGAGAGAGGTGAAAAATTCTTCATATTTTTGTAAATTCGATTACAATTTTCAACAAATGTGGCCTCGCCCATAGACTACAACGTAAATGTGGAATATGTTTGTCGATATAAATAGTATATTTTTGTGAATACTGTACCGGTTATTGGAACAATTCAGACTACTGTAAAAAGAAAAAATAAAGCAAGGGAAATCAAAATTAAAGTAAGTTTAGGGGTTATATTTTGGTTTTTTAACTTTCGGGTTAACCTGGGTCAACGGTACAGATACACTTAGAGTGGCCAGGGTTAAGGTTTAGGGTTAAGGGTTAATATTTCATTTTATTCCCAAGTTGAGTTGAGAGTAGCCTTTGGTAAAAGCGGTACTCAGTTTTGGTCCTTATAGGCTATCCAGGTAGACTTGTACTTTTGTGTGGGCTATAACTTAGTCATGGACTCATGCATCTTGCACAGTCCAACCTGGATACACAAACAAGCAAATGCAATAACACTGGGTATGAGAGCAAAGTAAGCTACCCTGAATTAGAACTCATAAAACAGGTTGTGTAAGCGTTAGCATTTAACAAAATATATTGAAAGACCTGGGCCCATATTTACGAAACACTACCTGTCAAAATTTGACAGGTAGACAATAGGTTAGCTGCCAACTAGAGTTAGCAGGGTTTCATGAATATATGGGCCCTGGGTTCTATTTTATAAAACGTTTTTGGGTAATTAAATAAAATTCAAATTTTAAAGTTACTTTGGGACAAGAAGAAACTTGTGAACATGATTTACTTGAGAGTGATCAAAATTTTAACTTGAAAACCCCCCAATTTATTTGAAGTATTTAAACATATTTCTATCTTTTGACTTGTAGATGAAGTAGTGGTCAATTGATCTTTGGCTTAAAAGTCTAATGGGAATCTGACTTTAGATCAAGAATAATGTTAAACAAAGGCAGACAACTTTTCTGTATTCTTTCAATTTTATTTACAGGTTTGCATTATGTGAATTGATATCAACTGAAAATAAGTCAACTCGGCCTAAGTTGCTTTATGCAAGAGATCCTATTTTTTTCCTGCAGTGTAGAATATTTTTGCACCTAGGATAAATTGCTAGTTTTGCAATCCAACTTAGAAATATCCTTTATATGAATTTTTTATAGAGCCCTAGTCATGATTTTTGATTTTAGAAAAGGAACTATAAATGTACAATGAAATCCAAGTATATTTTAAACTATCCAATTGGGAAAGATCTCAACCCTAAGTTAGCATAATACAAACACAATAAATCATAAATGTATGTAAAAAACAGTCAAAAATCTTGAAAAATAAACAGAACATAAAAAACCAACAAAAATAATCAAAAAGCAAAAAAAAGCAAAGGAGCAAATGAAAAAATAAAACAAAACAATTAGACACACCACTGATGTTTTGCTAGTAGTGTTACTAATTTTCTAAAATAATCCTTTCCCAATTTTCAGGAAAGCTCTTCATTAGATTGCTCGCCACATATGCATTTTTGTCGCGCCAAGAATCTTGTCTTCAACTTCACAGATTTAAAGCCTGAAAGTACACACGACAGGTAAGTGTTACCATGGCAATGCATTAAAAACATTCAGATTTTATTCAACAAATATTTGGCCATAGGTGGATGATATTTACACTACAAGATTTAATTAGCATAAAGCTATGGTCACAATTCTTTATGTTGATGATTATTTGACCAGTTTGTACATTTTTTTAACGCTGGCTGTTAGCAAAACTGCATCTCTTAAAGATGACAGTTTTCAGAAAATTTTCTGATTATATAGATTGATTTTATGCTAGACAAATCCAGGAAAGTAAACTTACAGCTTTCGTCTTCACTGGATGAAGACTTGATCACCATAGGCGGCGGACCCGGGGGGGACGGGGGGACACGTCCCCCCCTAAATTTCACGAAGGGGGGACGGACCCCCTCAAAAACAAAGAAGAAAGAAAGAAAAGGAAGGGAATTTGAAATTTTTCCTTTGTTTTGATAATTTAAATGTTTAAAAATCAAAAAAAATTGCGCGTTTCGCGCGAGTTTTCCAATTTTATGTCAATTTTTAGTGAAAATTTGCCATTTTTGCGCATATTTCAAGATTTTGAAACAATTTTTAGCTGAAATTAGTCGATTTGACAGATTTTTTTTCACGCGCTATGCGCGCATTTCAAAAATTCATCATTTCCCTCCGACGATTTTTCCTCAAAAAATTGCCGTCCCCCCCTAAAATTTTTACCTTCCGCCGCCACTGTTGATCACAACTGGCTTGGCTCATTGTTTTTCCTGCAAAACTTGACAACAGTCTCTTTCACAGGCTTAGATGTTATCGGCAACGAGTTAAAAACATATTTGCTTGAAAAACAAAAATTATTGAATGTTGATCATTTTAATGTCTTCTTTTTCCATTTTTTTTCAATCGTAACTTATTAACAAAGTGATTTAAACTAATTTGTAAATTTCCCTTTGAGTGTACAAATTTACCGACAGTGCCGTTCAACTGACAAATCAAATATTGACAGTGCTTATTCGTGCTCTTGCTATGCCACTGCTTGTGTTCCTCTGAGATTAGAAGGAAGGAAAAATTGAACTTTTTAAACAAGCATTTAATGCATTGAATGGGAAAATAGTGTCAAAAAGCCAGTGGGGGGGGGGTGATAACTGGGTAATTTGACCGGGTAACCACCCGCGTTACCAAAAAGGTGAGACCTGGACAAGTCTCGAGACTTGCAATATGGTATCAAAATCAACATGGTACTCTGCAAGTCTCACATAGGGCATCAAATTTTTCTTCTAAATCTCTGATAGGGTATCAAACTAAGAATGGTTGAATTAATTACAATGGTGTCTTAAATTGCCAATTAAAGGTCTTTTAAGACCTTTAATTGGCAATTAATTTTTAAAAAATACCTAGAAACACCTATTAAGAGTGTTAAAATGTTAAGGGTACAATTACATTTTACCAATTATTTCTTGTAATAAATATTTCGTCACATTTGAGTATCATCTCAGATAGGGCATTCATTTGAACAGATTTGGTCTCAGATAGGGTATCCATTTGAACAGATGGGGTAGTTTTATGGTCTCAGATAGGGTATCATTTCAACTATTTTTGCCAATTTTTGGTCTCACATGGTGTCACCTTCGGAACATGCGGAACTCGGGTGGTTACCTGGAAACAAATTCAGTTACCCCCGGGGTCAAAAAGACACAACCCTGCATCTCACTCATTTAATGATGCATTTTGAAAGCAGTCTAACAGTAAATCAAAATTGTTTTGCACCTGTGCCAGCAAGTTTACATAAATTGAGATTTAACATGGGAATGAAATTTGACCTAATTAATTGATTATTTCATGTGTAGCTTTACTTTTATCAACACTAAATAGGCGGGAATTATGAGGCTTTTCTTCATCCGCACTTTTCTTCATCCGCATGTAATAAGCATAATCCCAGCTACAAATGCACCGTAGATACTGATGCTAGAGTCACAAGTGGAACGTGCGCTGCGTTTCCTTTAGTTATGCTGTGTCCAGCTACGCACACGCTTATCTGCATCAATTCAATATGTGAAGAGGCCTGCCTATTTGGTGTTGATCAAAGTATAGGGGCTGTATTTTAGCCCAAAATTGCAATGCATAATTTCTTGTTCAAAACTTTTGCCTCTTTTTTTGATATTTCAGATACAAAGCTCTTCCTGATGGCTATGTATCAGGGGACTGTCATGTCAATCATGGGATACTACCTCAATTCAAGCTGCACAAAGGAGATCTGCAATCTTGGTGAGTAGATTATTTGGGATATTAAAACACAACTTTATTTCAATACATATCATGATAAAACTATTTTTGTCCTTAAATTGAAACTACAAAACAGGAGCAACTTAAGTAAAATGTACCGAATCCATTCGCCCAATCCAACCACTCATTTTCTTAATTTAAATCACCTTTGCTGTTAATTAATTTCATATTATATCAGTGTTCCAAAACCTACTAAAATACTTTGATGATATGTCAGTTAGAGAATATGACGATTGTTAAATTTTTGGAAGTGATGGCATTTAAAATTTTAAGAGTTTGACAGATGGAAAATAGTTGAATCGGACGAGTGAACATGGTATATACAGAAGGCCATTATTGCATATACAATCATATGAATTTTGTATGTCAGAGTGCCAGAAGACATCCATATATTGATTGATAAGCTTGACTTGTGCTGTGGTCTAAAATTTGAACATTTCATGTGTGGTATTAAACTATTAGTATAAAATATAAGAATTTGTTGTGAACTTCTGATCAATAGAAGCATCAAGACACAGGAATTTAAGTTTAAGTTGCATACCATATAAAGTCTACTTGCTGTATGTTACTTTGGTTATTCATCTTGTTTAGGCTTTGGCCAAGGAAACCCAACTTGGTACTCAGTACCAAGTAAGCTAAAGGAAGCTTATCTTTAACAGGGCTCCAAGATGTTTTTAAATTCAGTTTTTGAATGCAGGAGGAAGATCAGAATGCCCGGAGAAAAACCTGTCGAAGCGAGCATGGACTGAAAACCAAATGCACGTAAAGCCCCGGGCTGGGAATCTAAACCGAGACCTCATTGGTGCAAAGCGAGGGAACTACCGCTGTGCTAACCCGTTTATTATTTTGTATTTTATCATGCTTTATTCCTTACTTTTATGAGATTCTTTGGTTTTGTAACAGCTTCTTAAAAAATAAATTAATTTATGGTACAATTTTGTTTGATTTCAGGGTCAAAGAGTTAGGCAATATATCAGTTGTGACACCAGCCCGAAGAAGTCAGCTGCAGTCACAGTGTGATGTGGTCTTAGACAAGCCGACATATTTCATGAAACTTGATGCTGGTAAGTCATTGAGGTCTTCCATAAGGAATTCAAACAGGTTACAGATTGATTCAACAACAATGCATCCATGTGTCCAGGTATTTCATCAAAGACTATTTGAGTCAAAAGCTGATTTTATCCTGCGAGGGTGACTTGGGCTGCAGGGTTGTAAATTTGTGATGAAGCACTCTACATGTATAACTGTTTAAATCCCTTTCAACAACAAAAATTTTATTAAAGAGACGTATCAATATTGTTACATTTCTTGTTTAATTGTTAGAAATCTTTCCACATATAATTATTATTAATATTATTATTATTATTTATTCTTTCTTTATTGAGGGTGTTACCAGTTTAGTGACAAGTACTGCTTTTCAACCAGGCCCTCATTGTATACAATAAGTACATATATTAATAAAAAAATATAAATCATACACTATTTACAAGAAACAAACAGTATTCACAATGAGTTACGAAGTACATTGTATATCAATTACAAATAAGTACAATTAATAGTTGCTACAAGATAATACCATAATACTTTTCCTTATTGTGTAACTAATGCTAGCTTTTGGCTTGTTTGCTGTTTTCTAGTTCGTAACTGCTTGCATGCAGGTGTAGAAAATGTGACGGGCAGTGCATGACTTGCACATAATGGGTAAACGCGACGCACTATCATCTGTTGGTTTATCACAGGTCAACAATGATGTGCTCCTGCAAGCCCGTAGCCAGGGGGATGCCCCCCCCCAAAAAAAAAAAAATTAAAATGTACAAAAGTACAAAAAAGAACCCCAAAAGGACCAAAATACTTGCTGAAAGGGCATTTTTTGAGAAAATACTACACAAAACGCTTATTGATCCTTGTGGGGTACCACAAGGATCAATACTTGGTCCCCTTCTTTTCATACTTTATGTTAATGATATTATTAATTCATCTGATGTACTACAATTTATGCTGTTTGCAGATGACACCACAATTGTGTTTTCCCACAAAGATATAACGAGTCAAATTGATATGGTAAACAAAGAATTAGAAGAAGTAAACAATTGGTTTAAGGCAAACAAATTATCAGTCAATGCAAGCAAAACAAATTTTATGATACTTGGTACACCTCATATGACAACATGTAAATCTCTAGAAGGAATCATTGTTACTCTTAATAATACACAACTTGAAAGAGTAAAATTTACAAAATTTTTGAGTGTACTTATTGATGAATGCTTAACTTGGAAAAACCATATTGATTGCATATCAAAAACAATCTCAAGAAATATTGGCGTAATGAATAAATTAAAATATGTTTTCCCAGGACGCATACTCGACACGCTTTATTGCACTTTAGTTTTACCCTATTTAAATTATGGAATTCTTGTTTGGGGAAATACATGCAAATCATACATGGACAAATTGATGAAGCTTCAAAAATGGGCAATCAGAACTATATCTGGTGCTCATTAAAGGAGTCATTCTAATCCTTTGTTTGCCAAGAATAACTTACTCACTGTTAATGATATATATTCAATGGAACTTGCTGTATTTATGTACAGTGCAACCTCTTTTATCCGAACCTCCTTTATACGGATTACTCTGTTATCCGGCTGAATAATTTCAAAGGAAAACATGTTTTGTCATTGCATATTATCATGATTTAATGCAATTGAAGGACATTTTTGTAATTTTTACCATCAAAAAGTGCTTACAAAGGTTAATCACACATTATACCACTTCTCATTGAATTATTTTATGTTACACAATTAAAGACTTATATGTTATTAGGCAGATTTACACATAATTCTCTTATCCGAATTTTTCACTTAATTATCCGGCTATTGTTTGGTCCCATCATGTCCGGATAAAAGAGGTTGCACTGTATAAGTTTTCCAACAATGAACTACCTGCTTCTTTTCAAAATTATTTAACCAGACGCTCAGACATCCATGACTACCCAACTAGACATCTAAATGATTTCAACCATACAAGAAACAAGAAAGCCTTTTCCGATCATTCTGTTCGAACCTGTGGCCCAATCTTATGGAATTCACTTCCGAAACCAATTCAATCTGCTATTTCAATCAGACACTTTCGAGCCCAATTAAAAATAAAACTAAGTCAAACTTATGTTTAATCACACGTTTTTTTGAGCTGTCCTTGTCCCGTCCCTGTCCACGTCCTGTCTTGTTTCGCGGTCCTATGTATGTCTGATCGTATGTGGAACTTTGGTGGTTGTTTTTCGGGGTAGGCAAATTACAGGCCTTATTGGCCCTCCTATCTTCTCCTCCATATAAATTTTGTTTTGTTTGTGATTTTTGTATTTATTTATGTTATTTTGATGTCAAGTTTTTATGGAAATTAAGATTGAAGATAACGATTGAAGATTGAAAACTACTGAAAACTTTATTTTTGGCTTGTCACTTTTTGAAATCCATAGAAATAAGTTTAGGTCCACCAAAAGGTAAATTGTTCCTCTAAAAGGTCCACTGTTTGATAACCTGCACCTCCCTTGTAAAAATCTTGGCTAGGAGCCTGTGCTCCTGTACAAGACACACTGTGAGTTGTTACACTGAATTTAAAATGTGTTTCTATTCATTTTATAAAGTTTTAACAAAAATTGAAAGTGATGTAATATACGTAAATGCGAACTTGTAAAAACATGACATCTAACAATATTAATTACTAATATGATATTTTTTTATTTTCCCCCTTCCCATATTTTTCACAGGTGTAAACATGTATCATCATTTCTGTGATTTTGTCAACCTGTACTTGTCTCAACTGTACAACGAAACAATGAGCTCAGATATCTATATTGTCATGTGGGATACGGTAGGTCTCAACTATGGGTAAAGCTGGTTTCAGAGTTGTCTGTCGTGTGGTCGTACGACCAACGTGACGTCAAAAATTTAAAGTGCGCAAACTCAACCTTGTCGCATCTCGAAAATTTTGTTTGCTGTACGACAAGCAGATATATCGATTACCCTGTATTGATGGTCGCAACGCCACAATATTTTGAGTGACAAAGGGACATACCTGTCAAGTCTCCCAGTTTAGGCGGGAGTCTCCCGATTTTAGATAGTCCTCCCGAACGGGTAGCCATTTCTCTCGCTTTGAAAAAAAATCTCCCGCTATATCCCGCTTTGGATGAAAATTTTCCGCTACCTCCCGCTTTGAGAAAAAATGTACCGCGGTGTCCTGCTAGCGTTTATTTGCATGGAGGTAGTATAACATTCCCATCCATGGCATTACAGACTGTGCACATCCGACATTTTGTTAAGAAATTGAAAATGACATGAGTCATCTGTGCGCATGTGAGACCATTTTTTTTGCTTGTCAGTTTTCAAAACATTACGTAACAAATTTTTGGGTGTACTTTTTGGGCCTCATATGTCAGTTGTCTGTAAACTTTAAAAAAAATAGAGGAAAAGTATGTAGCAAAAAATTAAAGCATTTCCTGTTGGCTTTAAAAAAAATAACTTTTAAAGATTATTCATACACTCTGCATTAAGTATGCGTTGAAATTGTAAATCTTATTGGACAGTTGATAATTTATACGCATTCATTAATCTTGTCTAGTTGTATCTTGCTTATCTCGTAGTGTGTTGTACAATTCCATGTACGTGTACTCGTAACATGCTTTCGTTTGTTTGGCAAGTTTCATTTCAAAAGTTAGGTGTAAATCTAAATTGAACGATGGATGGTTGTATTTTCTATGTTTTATTGAAATAGCAAACACATTTTGAAATAATTATGCCGTTTAATTTCTTTGCAATTTAATATCTAATCATTGTCGTGTATGAATTAGATTAATAACTGCTCTTGTGGACAACTCCAACTTCAGCACAAGGTATATTATTTTTGTACAATTTCACTCGCCTCAAGCATTACGCAGTTATTAATCTATAATCTTATTTTGTTTTTTATTCCTATTCTGAATCCATTCTTTCTACAGAGTGCAATGTTTTATGGCGATTTCTTTCATGAAACTTGGAAAGCTTTCTCAGATCACCCCATCATACCACTCAGGGATTGGGATGGAAAAGTGGTAAGTTTTGTATAATTTTCTCAACTGGGGATCTCCACATGGAAGCGTCAAATCTAGATACATCTAGAGATGAATATAGATTTCTGAAGTGCAGGTTATGTCCACACGGTCGCTCTTCAATCTGACCTTGCTCCAGTTACGCGTATTGTCACTCTGGAATGTGTGTATGTGTGCGTGGAAATATTGAAACAATGTATGTACTAGCGCAGTCACCTATGCTCTTGTGATCATTTGCTGATGTCCAGTTTAATCTACATGCATCTAGATGTGCGAAGTACAGATTGAATTGTCCATGTGGAGAGCCCCATTTTAAACTTGTGAACACAGCATACAATGTATTGCCATTGGAACCAAATGAAAAATCATTTGTTCAGATTTTCAGTTTTTAGCAGGTGGTTACAGTGGTTTTATTTACCCTTATCTTGTAATTCCAACTTTTAAGAAAATCACATTGCATTGCTTGACTAAGAACTGAATGCATTCAGTTTTTAGTCAAGAAATGTAATGTGATTTTCTTAAAAGTTGGAATCAACAGTCATGGGTAGTTACAATTTTCAATGGTCTTATTATATCGGAAGACATCAATGAAGCTTTAATGGATCAGTTTGCTCTTATTTACTCGACAGAGGTGAAAATTTCTCATATTTTTAAAATTCGCTCACAACTTCCAATAAATATCTAATATGTTGGTCTACATATATAGTATTCTTTTGTGAATGCTGGTTATTGGGACAATTCATACTACTATAAAATGAAAAAGTAAAGCAAGGGGAATCATAATCAAAGTAGGTTTATGGGTTATATATTGTGTTTTTTAACTTTCAGGTTGGCCCTGGTCAGCGGTACGATACACTTGGAATGGCCAGGGTTCAAAGGGTTAAATTTGATCATGTGTTGTATTGATTTCTGTCACCCCCTAGGTTTGTCTTCAAGATGGAGTCTTCAGTACTTTACCCAGAATGCCGCGTGGTTTCTTCTACAATATGCCCATGGTACCGAACTGTTCTGGTAGTGCTTTTATACGTTCTTTCTCTCAACACGTTGTTCATAGATTAGGTGTTCAGCAATATGGGCCTGTGGTAAGTACTACTTAATGTACTTAATTTTGCAAAATTTATTGCCATGTGAAAGTGTGTCTTTGCAAACATGACTGCAGGCAACAATTTGCAAAATGAAGCAAATGATATTTACATGAACTTCATTGTATCCAATTGAATTCATTTCAAAATATTACTGCTCAATTGCAAAGCCATTCACGATCAGTCACTATCTACGTACAGGTTCTTATAACTTAAATTTATCAACCAACAAACCTCTTCGTTCTGCATCTCAATTCGCCTTACAACCTGGACCTCGTGTTAATCATGTTTCTATGGCGACCATGTTTTTTCTGTTGGAACACCTCAACTCTGGAACTATCCCATTCAAATAAATGCTCAATGACTTTTTTATTTACGTATTGACTTGCTCGTATTATATTTGTAGTGTATTGTAGATTTAAATAGCGCTTAGGGGCACACCATTAGATTTCCAGAGGGGAGCAGGAAGTTGGGTAGGGGTTATTTTTTTTTTCTGTGTCCCGTTCGGAGGAAAATTTTTTCTTATAAATTACTGTTTTTCCCCTATTCCATGTTTAGGGTTGATTTTTTTCTTCTGTTTATGGATGGGATTTTTTTTTCAAAAAACTTCCTGCTCTTCTCACCTGGAAATCTAATGGTGTACCCCTTAGAAACCTTTGTAACTGTGCTCTATAAATGTAGTGTATTATTAACAGGGTTCGTACAGTCCTTGAGAGTCCTTAAAAATCCTTGAATTTGAAAACACCTTTTCAAGGCCTTGAAAGTCCTGGAAATTTGCACAGAGTCCTTGAAAGTCCTTGAAAATTGAAATCGAGCAATGGTTTCCGGTTGTTGACATCGTTATATGTGCGTTCGTGAGTAAATTTACAGAGTACATCAACTTTTTGTGCTGTGGTAAGTCCTTGAAAATCATGCTTTTGGACCTTGAAAGTCATTGAAAAGTCCTTGAATTTTAAAGGCTCCAAGGTGTACGAACCCTGTATTAAAGCTGCCTTGTATGAGTAGATAGGTATATCAGATTGTGGAGAACGGCTAGTTTAACTTTTTCTATATATTTTTGTGAAATTTCTCACAGCAAAAGAAATTACGCATCACATTCTTGGAAAGAAGATCAAAGCATAGAAATGTTGTTAATCAAGATGAGGTATGTATATATTGTAAATGGGTTTGAACAGAAAGAAATTCACTTGCTTCACACTCAAGTTTGTGAGTTAAAGTCATGGTAAAGAGGAGGGATGAGTTGTAGAGTGCTAATTGCTAAAGTGAATGGCAAGTAGACATCACAAGTTGGTTTAGGACGGGATGCAAAAGACAAATGCATGGGATCTTCATTGATACATGGCATCAGACTTGTAGAAGTCCATTTTGTGCCATGGAATGGGCTAAAATATATATATTTTTTTAAATTGTTAGTTGAGCTACAGTTTAAACCAGGGAAGCAAATTGTGCGGGAGCGGGGAGCACATGGCCATTTTTTCAACCAATCACGTTCAAGCTCATTAGTATTCACGATTTTGTCAACAAAATTTTCCAAAAATTCTCTTGCATTTTAAGCGCAATAAAAGTGAAATATAAATAGAACCAGACCCCTACATTATTAGATACACTAATTCTGAACAACATTTGGCTGATGGCACCATAAGCTCACCAACACAAAGAGTGAAATTTTTATTTGAAATTGGCTGATCTGCACTGATTAAGATTTCAAGGCCAGTGACTCTTCAGCGCTGTACGCTAATTACAAGTTCGAATTTGTACGCAACCAGTTAACGAGAACAAGAACTTAACATTCTGGTTATTGTGTTGAAGAGTCACTTTTTCTTTCGGCAATTGCCGGAAAGTGTAAAATCAGCTTCTGAAATTTTTGGAAAGTCGGATTTTGAAAAGGTCTATTGACTTACTGTAGAAGAGACGATACATCTTTAACTATAGATGGCGCTGTAACTGTTTCCCACATGGAATCATTTAGACATCTTTTTTTATTCCTTAGCTTGTATTCCTTATATCGTTCGTATGTCGATAATGTAATTAAGAGTAACGACATGTCAGTGGTCTGTAAAACTTATGACAATCAATACTTTTGACAATCAATTACAACACCACTTTATAGCAATATATTGAATTGTATTTTTCAAGTAGAAATATTAAATATATCATTAACACATAGTTATCATGGCAAACTAATGACAAAGATAACCTAATTTGTTTATCATTTTCTTGTTTACCATTTTCTTCTTTAATCCATTGCTGCTACTAACAAAACTAACAACAATCTACTTAAAGCACCATGGGTAATACACCCAAAGCACTATGGGTAAGGATAATTGGTTGCATGCTGTATGGGCTATTCTATTTCAATTCCACAACCTCTGTAGAAGAAGTCTAGAGTTAGATATTCCAGTTGCATAAAAATTTGATTCTATTGGGAAACTGCTCAAATAAGATTGTTTTTTTGTACAAATGCATGGATTTTCTTCTAGTTGCAAATTCTTCTGCAGGGGTAGTGTAATTTAAATAGAATGTTGCTTAAATTTAAGCATAAATAAAACATCATTGGTAAGCATAATGTGTAATTTGTTAAATTTTCAATGTAATAGCATAATTGTTAACTGGTGAAGTATGATGTTTTTGGAAGGGGTAGGAATTTAAATTCATTTTCTTAATTTTTTTCTGGTGAGATACTTTTTTTGGTAGAAGTTATTATTTAAGTAGGTCACTAGCAAATTTCAAGTGGTTTGAAAATGTGAAGGGCAAGAAAAACAATCAAACTTGAACAAATTTCATTTTGCTTCACATTTTTCCTGTTTTCTGATTTTTAAAAATGTACATTTTGCTTAATTACATTTTTTTCTTCATATATTTCCTTCTTAGGCCAAAAAAAACCAAGTTTGTTTCTGGTAACATGCTTGAAAAAGTAAATGCGGTATGCGGCTTTTTATTTTTAATTTTTTACTTTTCGAAAATGTAATGCGATATGCGGTTTTCCTTTTTTTTTATTTTTACAAAAAATGCAGGATTCCAGAAGAAAAACACATTAAAACAATGCTCTTGGTTTTTTATATTATTTATTAATATCATTAATATCAATAAAGGCTTTATATATAACTGTAGCCTTTGTTATTGTAATAGGTATTGAGTATCCATGTAATCTTACCTAAATATGAGTATTTTCCTGTATCTCCAGACATATGAACAATTAATTGCCGACTAATTGATAGGCTGAGAGTACCTGAATTAGTGTTCGTTTGTTTTTACGCAAGTCTCCAGTAAGCTTTTTACAGAATTTTTTTTTTTTTTTAATTATTTTTTTTATTGATGCGAAATATCAAAAAAAAAAAATATGTGGGAAATATGTAACTAAACAGAAACGCGCGCGTGTTACCAGAAACAAACTTGTTTTTTTATTTGGCCTTATGCTGGTTGTAACTCTTGTAATTTTTAGCTTTATTGCTATACTTGCTAGTTTTGTATACAAACTTTGCATCTGGTTATCAAAGCTGCAAACTTCAAGTCATTGATACAATCCATAGCAACAAAGGTTTTGTTGTACAACAAGATATTTCAAGTTAATAGTAATGGGGCAAATTACACAAGAGCTTGGAATGTACATCCAAGTACATCATTTTCGGAGTGGAGATTGTGTCTACATGATGACACCTCAACAGATGTGTATTCACGCTGCTTATTCATCTGTGCGTTTGCGTTTGAGCTAACACGTTATACACATGCGCGTCCTGCATATTTAAAACTGTCAATATTTTGTAAATTATATTTTATTTGTACTACAATATAACAGGCCTTCTAGAATAGCAGTGCTTAGTTACTGAAGAAGCTACACTGTATAATGAAAGCTTAAATGATAAATAATAATACCAAATCGCTCGTCAACACGCACATACTCGCAGTGTGTGAGGCGCACGAACGTTTGCGAGTTGGATGTACATGGATGTACATTCCAGGAATCTACAGCTTGTCCCAATATTAATGCAACGAGCAAATAAGAAATATTAAAAAATAGTTGCCAAAAGATTAAATCATAGTAATATATAAAGTGGAGTAATTACTCTACAACACGCTTTTTGTCCCGTGTCATTTTACCTCTCCAGTCCAAAGATATGAAGAATTTAAGAAAGCCCTTTAAATCTACTTTGGTCCGATTTGAAAGTCTAGACTTCCAGCTAAAGAAATGCAAACTTGAAAAGGAGAGAATTCTGCAACCAACTAGAGCACAATCAATCCAATCCAATCTTACCTGACCTGTACCTAACATTAAGTGATATTTTCAGTTACAATTAAAGTATGGATCTTCCTGATACTCTCATATTCCTTGAATCTGTTACTTCTGGTGCAATAATCGGGTAGTTTAGGATACATTTTCCACCAAAAGAGTCGAAAAAAGGGATTCTAATGAAATATAAATCAATGATAAATCTTTAACCGAAACCACGGAAGAAAACTGAAGACAAAGGAGTTTAAGAACTCAAGTAAGTTAATGATTCATCTGGCCCGTCAATGGGACGCAACAGGTTGACTAAACCAGACGCAACAAACAGCTTGATATCAGCAGAACATCATTAAATTGAGTCCTTATGTCATGAAATGGGTTCAAGGGATACTTCTCCTAATCATGTGATGTTTTTAGCAATTTCCATTCAACCCAATGACGTCACCAGAGGTGAATCTTTACAGATTAACAAATCAGACCATCAAGATTTTTCAGGTCTTTACAAAAATGTGCAATGACTTTTGATTCAGAGATCCAAATCAAACAAAACAAAAATCCTGTTAAAGCCAATGGTCTACTCTATAATATTATTGTAACGTTTGCTCACCATTGTGCTTTGTTCTCTCAAAATAAAAGTTCAAAGTTTGTTGCGTTTTTATTGGGACACCCTGTACATAGATGTACATTCCAGGAATCTACATAGATGTACATTCTAAGCTCTCGTGTAATTTGCCCCATTTATGCAACTTGGCAAGGGACAAAACTTCAAAGCTCTATCAAGCAGAAAAGTGTAAAACCAAACAGATGGAAATGCTACAAAACTATAAAGTGACAATGAGTATAAAACCAACATTATCCCCTCTCAATTTTCCATGGGGGATACAAGTGGCTTAGCATATTAGTATCTGACTATTAAACATCAGGAATTGATAGTCGTGGGTTTAAGTCCTGTGATCGGCATATGTAGTGTCTGTGAGCAAGATTCATACCCTTGTATGCTCCTTTAATAAATAATGAATTAATATAAAGGGCACCGTCATTCTAAAGTCCTTGTCAGATAACAGACTCTTGGGGAAGGAGGTGTAGCAATCTCCTCACCGCAAATATAACAATTATGTGGAGTCTGGTTCAATCGCTTTGAAAGAGAGATGGGCACTCTGACCTGTGAAAATATAGGCCGTCTCCTTTATCTTTGCATTTTTCCCAATAGGTCAGTAGAATATTCCTTGTGATATAAAGAATTCTAAATATACTTGCCATCTAACATCTGGTATTCAACAACCCACCGTTATTTCCGTAAGCAGAAGTGTACCATTGTTGATATGTTATAAACTCACAGTTGATATTCAAAATTAGTGTCGCCCATTCAGACTTGTTACAATTGTTAATGTTCATCGCAAATCAACAACTCTGGATCTGATGCATCTGTATTTTGATCACAGTCTTTAAGCATCCTTGCATGATAAGAATATGCAGATATACAGAGGAATCTTTGTTGATTTGTGATGTACCACTCTGTGGCATGTTTGAATACCTAAATCTAAAATTCTTACTTGTGAAGCCAATTTCAATGAGCCTATAGAAGAGCTTTATTTTTTAGAATTTAACAAATTGAATGGATTTTTTCTTGCTGATCTTGTTCATATGGTTAAGGCCAGATAGATACCCCTTAATGTGATTTTAGAAACATATAGCAAGTAGCTAGTCTTGATGATTCCTTATTCCGTCAATATTTTTTTTACGAATCTGAAATGTGAGTCATGATTGTAGCCTCAGATCTATCCATCAATCCTCTTTTCTTTTCTCATTCGTTCGCCTTTCATGCATGTGAAGCACAGTAGTGAAGTCCTGTTGATACATATTAGAACAATTACAAGACAATTCTCACATGTATATGCAAACTTTGTACTATAGAGAATTTGCATAAAGAGATATGAATTATACATTGTCTGTTGAATCCGCCATGTTAATGTTCAATTGAAGTTGAAAGAGGTATAGAGAACATTTTCAGGCTATATGTTTTGCAATTTTTTCAATGTACAAAGGACCGCAACATTGCGAGTACAGCCTTATGCAAACACTGTATTATTGTGTAGCTTCCCCATCTTCTTTTGATGTACATCATAGTTATCTTGTCAGTGTACATTCTGTGTTGCATATCAATATATGATTTCACTCCATTTCTTTTCTTTTTATTGTCGTACTTTTAATACTGGTGACAGTTTTTATGAAAAATATTTGCACTACACCTAAATCTGTGAAAGTTTAAACTTATGTTACAAAAATATTACTGTACAGTACTTTGATCAACACCAAATAGGCAGGCCTTCTCATATCGCAAATTGATATAGACAAGCGTGTGCGTAGTTTAACACCGCAAAATTGGGGAGACGCAGCTTGCCTCTTATGTGTGACTGGCACGGTAGCATCTTTGTGCGCGTGTAAGCAGGATTATGTTAACTTGCAGTAGGAGTGGGCTATAAATGGGTGATTTTTCAGTTTGCCTTGTCAACAGTTTTTTTGGATTGCACTTGACCTATCTCAACTTGAAATGATAAAATTTTTGGTTATAGGTCAAAGAAAAAAGTGTGCTGCGCCCTCTAATGTCAGTGTGTCGCCATAGTAAATATCTGTGTATTAGAGAAGAAAATGCTTAACATCTAAAAATCTTTTACATTTTGAAGCAATTTCAATGTTTTAATATGTGTAAATAAGTTATGAAATTGACTATTAGACATTTCGTTGTCGTAAAAATTGATGTTTTCCTTCAAAATTGTGTGTGAGGGCGCTTTTAATGATTATGCGCAAAAGAAATTGCTTTTGCTAATTTTAAGGTAGCAGCTGCCAAAGCGGTATCAAGTTTGATCTGCTTACAAAATTTGAGCCTTCTATCTACTTTAGTTTGTCAGTTAGACTTGTTTTAATACGTCAATAATAACCCTATGTAAAAGCATTGGGGTCAACGAACTTTTCCCTATACAAATGTATAGGAACATTAAAATAACGTTAAAATGGGTACTACGATCAAACTAATTGTAGTACAAGGCTCAAATTTCTTGGGTAAATTAAACATCAGAGTATCCTAACATCTGCATACTTTAATTTACACAAAGTTGTACTAATTGCGCATAATTGCAAAAAGCGCCCTCGCTTGGAATTTTGACCAAAAACGTCAATTTTCAGGAATACGAAATGACTAGAGTTTACAAAAACTTCATATTTTTGTTCCTTTGACTCCACTTGATAACCATTGACCCATTCACAAATCAAAAAGATCAAGAATTGTGAATTAAAAAACAATTTTTGTAAAAGTAAACAAGAATTTCTCTAAAATGACATACGGTCACAAGAGGGCGCGGCACACTTTTTTCTTCGACCCGATTAAATTTTTTTCGCCATTTAATGTTGAGATAGATCAGTTGCAATGCATAAAAACTGTTGACAGATAGAAATTCTGAAAAAAGCAATTTTGACTTGCGTATAGCCCACACCTAGCTACTTGCAGATCAATAAAATCTAACAATTAACGCCTATTTAGTGATGATCAGATCGAGTATAAATTGTGGTCTGTAAATCTTGACTTGTGGGCTAGTTCTGTCATATGCTACCACACAGTGTATCTACTGTACAGTTTGCCATAGTTGTTGCTATACGGATATATATTTGCCTCCCAATTCTTCTACAAATCAATGTACTAATGAATATTTTCACTCTTGTTTTACAGCTGATCAACGAGTTAAAGAAAAACAATGAATATGATGTACGCGTCGTAGCATACAGGTTGTAAGTATCTTTTGTTTGTAGTTTTCTCCTCAAATTAGCAAAGATTTTAGCACAATTTATTTGATTTCACCATGTCACTGGAAGTGGATATACAGTGGTACCTTGTTAACACAAAAACCCTGATAACACAAAATGTATGTTTGATCCCAAGTGTGAATTTTTATGTTAACTCAGTTCTGAGTTGGATAACACAAAAATCCTGATAACACAAACTAAAATCATTGTCCCCGGTAATAGACCACTTTCGTATGTCCCATAATGCATCTTGAAAGTAACGTAAATGCTCAGTTTACCATATTATTACGTTCTGCGCATATGACGTCATGCACACAACGTAGTAATATGGTTGTTTGCGCAGAAATGCCCGTATTTGCGGAACTTTCAAGATGCATTATGGGACAGATGAAACTGGTCTATATTGTGTTAATGAGGTTCCACTGAGACGAAATCGGCATATATTAAAAGTGGATTGGTTTGTGGATCAATATGGCCCAATTTAAGAGGCCAATCAATGTGATGTGTTGTATGTGTTTCACTTACTTTTACTTCTAATTTCAATGTACTGTAATTATGAGGTTGAGTGTTTGCTTCTTGGATGGGTCTTGAAGTCAAATGCAGGTCTTTGACTATGGATTTATGACCTGTGATTAACAATGACGTTCTTTCTGTACTCACGAATGGTTGCCGTGTGATACCGGTTGTCTTCGGGTGTTTCCGATTGAAGTGTCTAAAAGAAACTGGAATGGGTGTTGAATTTTCCGATTGTCAATCGGCAACCCAACGATCAGTAACAACCGTCTATTGAGGTTGTTCTTGGCTGGTGTCTTTTGATCAAATGTGCAGCAGAAATAGGAATGGTTGCTGGTTGTGATTGAACCGGAAGGTTACCATCAATCATCCGCAGTATTCTTCTGCGACGGATCGTGTATTTGTATTTGTTTTCTGACATTTCTGAGCAAAAAACATAAATGTTGAAAGTAATTTAAACGCACTTTCTTTGCACAGCGCCATTGCGATCTGGATCTCGGAGATGTGCATTCATCTAGATCTACACTTGGTGTAGAGAGCTTCAGTAATAACTGTGCACCATCTTTTTGGAGGTAATTGTTTGAAAAGGATTACATGATTACAGATGATTTTCTGTTAATACAATTTTGATAATTATTTTCCTTATTTTCAATATTTGTTTTAAAAATCATTTTTTTCTTGTTTGATTTCAGGGATATTCAACCATTTGTTGGACAAATACAGGTAAGTTTATTAAAAAAGTTAAAATTGAAGAAAACTTAAAAAAAAAACATAAACTTACTCATTTTGATTCGTTTTTAGAAAATTGTATTTTTTGCTTGTTATTCTTAAGTTTTGGTGTATTAAATTTCAAGTCTAAACATTACACAACCAGAATGGATCGTTTTAAACGTAAGCAGAAAATGTCTTCTAGGTCTTCTAGGTGTGAGTGAGTTTTAGAAAAAAAAGTTTTTATGATGTAAAGGAACTACATTAAGAAAAAGGATGATTTTAATGTTTAATCCATACTGTTTTAAAAATAAATCGCTGTCAGTTATATCACAGCGACTTCTTGCCACTTTGACATCGGGAAGCGACATATTTTTACAAAATCATGACGTATAATGAAGCTACAAAGCTACATGAGTATAAAAGCAGTATTAGAATTGAAAGCCAATGAATGTGTATTCATATATATTGCTTCTTACTATTTAGCCTTAAAGCTGCCAGGCATAGATTAAAGAATGTACAGATAGGAAACGGGACTAAGAAATTGGCTAAGTTATGCTTGCACCACTCGGGAGTTATGCCTGGAACAACCAAGTGCGTAGTGACCCCTTTGCGTTCTGTTGCACACTGTTGTACTTGACTACAACGCAATACACATATACATTTTTCCACCAGATTGTGCGTATGCAAGCAATAACGCTTGACTGACTGGGTAGCCGCATTCTCAGTCAAATTACTAATCTGTTGCTGGAGTACGCTATCAGGTGCTTTTCCTTGATGGAGATGTAAATTTTGCTTTTATGTCTCGTGCCCCATGTGTGAAATAATCGTACTCTGGAAACTGAATGGTAATTTGACTGAGAATGCGGCTATCGTGCCAGTCAAGCGTTGTTCCTTACTTACGCACAATTTGGCAGAAAATTGTAAGATGCATATTCCGTTGTAGTCAAGTAATCGTGACGTGCGTCAGGACTCAAGAGCGACGCTACTACGCACTCACGCAGTGTCGGGACAGGTATGGCGCCCGCGTGGCGCAATCCCCTAACTCAGGGATTCTCAAATAGCGGCGCGCGCACCAAATTTGGAGCTTTGGCTGTTACAGAGTGGCGCTTTTACTCTCTCAAAAAACAAAGAAATACATTAGAAATACAGTGAATAACGGGTGCACGTGGTGCTTTAGCATACAATTTTTCTCATTTATGTGGTGCATTGTTGAAAATATTTGAGAACCCCTGCCCTAACTTGTGCAAATAGACCTGTTTCCTATCTGTACTTTCTTTAATTTAGTTAGTTTAGTTTAGTTTATTCTATCTTTATTCTGGCATACTCTTTCAATACAAATGTACTGGTCTCCCAAGAGGTCCAGAGAAAAATTACTATA
>JXSR01S020163.1:9153-22579 GCA_000969725.1 Ophiothrix spiculata | reverse complement strand
TTCTTCCTGATTTCAATATTCCAATGTTGGCAGCTCTGCGATTGCTTTACTAAAATGATTACTTTTAAGTGATCTATTAAGTTTGTTAACTTTATTCCTTAATTCTTTTGCCTTCTTCCAATCATCATCATTATTAAATTTATGAGCTCTTGTGAAAGTATGGAAATAATATTTATGTGAACCCATGTATGTTTACAGATCACACATAACACAGACATTTTCATCAGCATGCATGGCGCTGGGTTGACTCATCTGTTGTTTCTACCTGATTGGGCAGCTGTTTTTGAACTGTAAGTATTGTTATGTTGATTTTGTATAGCCCTTTTCTTTTTTATTCATTATTTGTCTATTTTTTTTAAAGTAATGTTAATCGCTGCTTTCAGGGTTTCTGTGCTGGTTGTTAGAAGGATTTTTTCTAAGTTCCTGAAATCAACTTGTTGCAACACATGGATTTAGAAAGAACATATACCAGATATTTTTATTCACCAAACATTTTCATTTTGACCAAATTGGGGATATTTTTGCAGATGAAGCATCAAATCTTGTCGTTATTTGAGGATATTTGAAAACATGCACACACACTTTACAGCATTTCTGAAGTATCATTTGTGTAAAGAATCATTTACGCAAGGCGTGCCTCAACAGAGTGATATTTATTTTCTATTTTGTTTTTTAGGTACAATTGTGAAGATATACATTGTTATTTAGATCTGTCCAACCTGAGAGGAGTGAATTACACCACGTGGGAAAATAAGGATCTACTACAGAAACATAATGAGGTACATATTGTAGCAAGGTTTCTCAATATTTCCTTCGGTTTTAATCCCCAACTTAACATCACTTGGCTCACTGCATAAGTCAGCTATGATATGTATATAATAGGCTGTTCAGCTAATATATTTTGAACTTGATAGAAATGCCAGCAAGTCATTGAACTATTTTTTCATCTGTAGTACTTGCTTACATTATATCGAATCACATTATCCAATTCATCTGCGAACCAAATTCTTTCTCCTGATGCAACTTAGCATCTGGTATTTCACTGTTTATTGCATTGCAATAGAAAATTGTCTCTCCTTGCTATTATCCGAAAGTCATGTGAACTGGAATGATACTGCAGGTTCAACAAAAAAATGCTTTTAGTTAATAGTAGTTTATTTCAGTTATAAAAACCCAAAGGACCTTTTTAATTCTTGATATTTTGTACCAAGTATCCTTTTTACCCTATTCATTCATTTATTCTTATTTTTCAATTACAGATAGATCATCCTAGTTTGGGTACTCCACATGCCAAGTTTTGCGATTATTCGTTTGATAAGCATGAATTTGTCAGGCTCGTTGACAAAGCTGCTGAACATGTCAGGAATCATCCCCTATACAAACAACACAACGGCCATGATGAATTATGATGAGGATTTTGACTTGTTTCTGAGTTACCTGGATGTACGACTTGTACTCAGCACAAAATTCATAGTTTAGATATATCAACAAGCTATGAATGAGAATGTTTCACTTATGCTCAAAGAAAACATTTAAAGGCTCTACAGCTGTGGCACAGAGGGGAGCCCAGTTTGCTGGTCACTGCTTTCGAGCCAAGGACCAAACCATATCGGACCTTCTTCTTTGGAGACTCCCATGTCCAAACAGAGGCTGTAGACCATTAACGTACCCTGATACCATATGTAGAGATACTGACTTAAACTTCAATGAACTAGGAAGTGCAATGTGTAATCAAGATAGTTGGCAAAGATGTGTATCATGGATCTTGACGGAAGTCGGGAGGATGATGATGATGAATACCCCTTATCCATGCTTTTAGTTGCGTGTCTGTGTACTATATATTACGGTATACAATACTAATCAGCAATATGAACAGCACTATAAGTGTGGGCTGCGAGCTACAAGATCACTCCTAGGATCTACAGTACTAGTGTAGAAAGCACAATTTCAAAGATGTCTTGGAGTACTGCAGTATTGGCTTTTGGGATTTGTGCACTCATTTTTCATTTGTATACAACAAAGTTGTATCTACTTTTCGGGTATTTTTCAGAAGCCGTTTTGTGTTGCAATGTAATTTTTATGATGTGAATGAATTTTTTTTGCAACTTATTCTTCATGAATATCAATACATTATGGGGCTGTTTTACTATCATGTTTACGTAAACATGCGCTAATTGTGCAATCTCTATTGTGTTAACTGTGTTGACAAAAAAATGCTAGGATGGACTGGGACTACTTTGAATGCATGGTGAGTTGAAACATTGAGATTTTCTGCAAATTGTTCCAAATTGAATGAGTTAACAGAGTATCAGTGGGCAGCCCGTATGTCACAAACAGTTAATAAATGAATTAAATGGTGATAACTAATTATAGCAATTTGTAAATGAGCACTGAAAGCCAAAACATAATCGCTTGCCACAGCAACTAACTAGTTTGAAACCACCCTCATTCTTCCCAAAGACTCCAGAGAAAATCTCAGTGTTTTGATCATGGTCCGCCGTACCTTTTTTAATGGAATCATAAAATTTCCTACAAATCCAATCTGCAGGGTGCGCATGATGAGAGCATGTGTGACTATGCATGGGTAATAAAAAAGCAAGGCGCATATCTTGATTGGTTGCTTGACGCGGCGATTGCGTGAAAAGAAATATCTTTCATGTTGCGTGAGATGCTTGTTTACTCTATGCATTTTTTTGTTCAAAATTTCATAATTTGTAGGAAATTTAATGACTTCAGTAATGTGTTTTTGTGTTTAATAATATCTATACCAAGTCTTTCATGGCAGTATGTATTCCTGTTCTATCATATGTATTTTGTATTCATGGTATATTATTTATTGGTTAGTGACTGCTTGTTTCTTGACAAAAGTAACATTTTACATATCAGCAGTGCAATTATGTTAAAACTGCAGTTCGGCATGCGAGTGCAAGAAGTTTGTATCTGCAATGGCTGCTTAACTTATATTTATTTAAAACTGTGTCACTTGAATGTGAAAAATCCTCCAAAATTTCTATGTCATATGTCAATGGCTTTTGAAATGGTTAGATCCATTTCAGGAGCCACTGACCCAAGATTGGAGATTATACAGTGTGCAATGCAAATTAATGGCAAATGGCAGCTATTGTGGATACGAGTTGTCTGCCCTCACATTGTAAAGCCAAGTGTCATTTCATCATTTCATATTTCAACATTTTGAGGCGCTCTGGTGAGAGGTTCTTCCATATTGCCAAAATCAAAAGTGAGTTTTGTTACGATCAAGTTGATATATGATATTTTCACAAGCATCATAAAATAATAATAATAATGTGAGATTTTTGAGCGCTCATAACAAAGAAGCCGCTGAGCGCTGTACATACTTGTAAACGAAACCTAAGAAATATACAATTTTTATACATACAATTGTTACAAACAGAATAACATTCATAGGAGAAAAATTTGGAAAGTTATATAGGTAATTTCTCATGCAGTCACTGAAAATAGTCTTCAAAAAGCAGAGTCTTGAGAGTACGCTTGAACTGACTAGTAGTCATTATTGGAGCAGCGTTCCTGATTATTGCAGGCAGATTGTTCCAGAGTTTTGGTCCAGAAACTGCGAATGATCTTTGTCCATAGAAATTTGTTCTTGGACGCTGCGTGGGAAATCCGAAAAAGACTTGAGATGAGGATCTGAGAGTACGAGCTGGTTTATAGCGGCTGAGCAAATTAGCAAGATATGCAGGAGAGTGATCGTTGAAAGACTTAAACACCAGAAGGAGGATCTTATATTCAATGCGCTTTGATATAGGCAGCCAATGAAGATCATGTAACACTGTTGTATATGTTCCTTTACTTGAACTTGAGCATGATAATAGTTTTGATTATCATTCAAACAGGATAAACATACTTAATTTGATCTTCCAACACTAGGCAACATATTTGAATTCTGTTTTTTAGATTTAGTTGGCAAGTAATACAGATTACATGCTATTCGTGTGATTTTGCTCAAGTTTGCCAAATTAGAATATTATGGTTCGATAGGATCATTTTATCTATCTAAAAATTGAACAACTATTGAAAGAAATAATTCCATGTTCAAGTTCAAAATATCAAAGCAACGTTTTATGACGTTTTGTGACCACCCTTAAGAATGACCCATATTTGTTATTATATACCTCATATATAGATTCCTGTCCTCTGATTGGATAAAAGTGAGGGCATGGATTTTACTAGGCCCGGGGCATATTTTTCACTAGGCCCGCTCAATACATTTTGCGCACAATACGGCGCGGTCAGCATTGAAAAGAGAAATATCGTAAATCATTATCGGTTCTTTTAACCAACCAGATGACGAAAATCTATATATTAGGTATATAAAACGAATATTGACTGCTTTTTGTTCGGAGCATGGTTAAAATTATTTCCCTCGGTGATCTCAAAACCATGAATATGCCCTCAGCTTCGCTTCGGGCATATTCATGGTTTTGAGATCACCTCGGGAAAATAATTTAAACCATGCCCCTCAAAGCAGTCAATATTTGTATACTGTAAATGATTCCAAATTAAAGATGTAAGATCAGGGTCAGAAATTTCGAGGAGAATCAGAGAATCCATTCTCGCAAAGATTCTCCTAATCAAGCAAACCTTTTTCAATTTGTACAGACATCAAGTGCCAAGTGCAAGGGATTCTGAAGATTCTGGCAGAATCCTTTTGCGAGAATCTAAATGGATTCTCGCAGCTCTTCATGATCTTCTGACCCTGAAGTGCTGAGATACAATGACAAATGTATAAGATGATTTGTCATTTTGCAAGATCACACTGTTGAGATAAGTGGTTGATGATCTATCCATTACTGGAACACATGCATACAAATACTTTTTGTATGAATTTATCATTCAAATTATTGTATAATGCTCATCCATTAGTCCACATTCTTAGTCATTGCATATGATTTCACTTCTAAACAACAATAACAACAAAAATAAATTTGGTCTTTGGTATTATAGAACAATAATTTAAATCACCCACATACTATATGTGACTAAGAATGAAAATTAAAGATAAGATTTATTGTTTTGTTTGTCATATATGATGTCCAGATGATGACGTAATTTTCTTAACAAAATGTGGGCAAAATAATACATCCTGGTTTTAATATTTCTTAATGATGCATTCACTTTCTAGGTCATCTGTTCTGATTCAAACAGGTGTTCAATCTAAAAAAAGAAACACAAAAGATTCTTATCTCAAAGTCTTTCTTATATTTAATATAGTTATACTGTATAACATGGCAGGTGATGTCTCAGAAATAACATAATGTTTGATGTAGCAAAGGTGAAGGAGACTACTTGGACATTTTGGAATGCCCATCTGTTTTGTAGCAATTGGACCTTACTCCATAATAAAAGAAGATAATCAGGACCTTCCCATCATGCTTTGCTTCCAATGGGGTATTTTGTACAAGATGACAATTATTAGCTTTAGTGATGAAACAAAGCACAATTAGCAGACCTTATCCCATTTTTCATTTCCGATATTCAGGTCTTATCAATAAAGATATTAGCCTTTTCGAGGTATGGCTGACATTGCACACTCGACTAAATATCTTTTGTGTTTCCTGGGTTTTACCCAAACCAAAGTACGCCCTCTCCTATTGTTATCTTAATTTTACCCATTTGGAATAGCATCCTCTCCTTTTGTGACAGCCATTCTTCTAAAAGGCTTATATTATTCATGACAACCTGTACAAAATATCCCATTGGAAGCAGAGCATGATGGGAAGGTCCTGATATCTTCTTTTCTCCATTGCTAAGAGGGGACTACCACACATCCTTCATGATGAGTCTATTACCTCCCCAGTATTTAATACTCTATTTTTTCACACATGAGAAGAGAATATAGGTGAATGTCTTGCTAAAGATCAAGGACAATTTTACGGGTGGGTTCAAACTCCTGACACCCAATGCCTTATGATTAAAATTCAGGAGCATAATACCACTAGGGTACAGACATCTTTTGATTATGTTTGATATAAAAAAGTATTTGGTATAGAAAAGCTCACACCCAATCAGTGTTGAGTCCTTTACCAATGCTTTTAATGAAAGACATTCCTCTCTGGCCGAACATGAACAAAAAGATGGAGATAAGCAGCTTGGCTGTTAGTCTCTACTGGACATACCTTGAGTATAGAATAAAATATATAATTTGACCCAAGACATAATTGCACAAAATAAAGATGAATGCGATATTGTCATAGGGTGATATTATTGCTTTCAAAATTGTTATTTTTATTCTTACTATCAGGCTGACTCATGGGCTGACTTGATGCAATAAGGAATAAAACCATGATGTACTGGTGCTCACAATGTGAAGTTGAGCAAGTTGGATACACTAATCTTCACGAAACCTCTGTATTTAGGATACGCCGCCATCTTGTGTCGCTCATGGACAGAGTTAATGTACCTCCGGATATATTTGGAGGTTGGCCTGATATCCAGGCAGATCGCGTAAATCTTCACTGAACGCATATACAGTGTTTGCATTTTGTTTCATGCACAAACCGTGTCTTGCTTTCAAGTAACGTGTATTGTGACTTGCTCTGATCAAAGTACGCAAATTTTTCCGCTAATCCGTTGCGAAGACTCTTGAAGTGAGGCACGTGGAGCCTTAAAAAGCCGGAGGTACAATAGCTCGCCCTCCATGAGCGACAATCCAAGATGGCTGCCGTCCCATAGGATTTACATGGCGGTGAAATCAAAATGCCAGCGAGTACCGATTCCCCTTTTTAAATTCCTTGATTTAGATTTTATCTATTTGTAGGTGACTATGGGCATATTGTATTTTGTGAAAAGAACACTAATAGCATGAAGTGCACTGGGTTACATGGAACATTTAATGTAAGTTGAAACATTGCAACCTTCTTGAATTCAGTACTGCCCTCTTAAGGGTTAAAATCTTATAGTAAAAATCAAGAAGAGCAAGTAAATTATAGCTTTCCTCTGTCTCATCAGCAATAACATAATAATTGTGTTGTATATAGTGTATTTTTGTTATAAGTTATGCAGTGGTTATTTTCAGGGTAAAAATTGTAGATTTAGCAAGAAGTTTTATTTTTGTATTTTATGCAAACATATTTATGGATATATATAAATGTGTAGTTAGGTATTCATTTGGTTTTGAACTAGGGGCTAGGTGAAACTGTGGTTGGAAGAAACATAGATTTTTGTGAGAATATTTAGTGAAATACATGACCTCTTGCAATAACCAATCAATGGTGTTTTTTTCAAAGCTACCACCAGAGAGTACTTTTCTAGTTACTCAAACTATCTTGTTTCAAATGGCCACATGTTCAACCAGCCCCTGTTCACTATATTTAGTCTTTATAGTGCCAGATATGCATTATATTAAAGGTGCAATTCATGATTCTGTCTGATGACAACCTCACCTCTTTTCTAACTTGCTTACTGTGTTGTAGTTACTGTCGCCCCTGACAATAATAAGAAAATGGCGCAGTTTCTCACTTTTCTCAAAAATGCAAGCACATTTGCAATGGTTTGGGGTTTGTAACATACACCAGTCAAGGATTCTTTCCAGCCCAAAAAACCCCCTCCACTTTGATAGAGGTGATCTTGAGGATGAAAAGAGGATCACAAATTGTCCCTTTAAAAACTTTATTAATATTAATCCATATTGGATTTGTGGAGGATGATGTATATAGTGCCCTTTTCCATGGATACATAGGGCTTTTGCCTGTTATCATCAGAAAACAATCATTCACTGTCATATTGATGGCTTAAAGCAACAATGCAATATGTGGCCATCCACCTCAAACCTCAAGTACAGTTGGCAAAGGCATCTTTGTTTTATTGCAGATTCAAAAATAATGATGCTTGTTTCATATTCGTGAGACACCCATAAGTAGCGTTAGGTCAAGAAAAAAAAAGGTTCGTCTCAGAAACTGTTTGGAAAAAGCTATGCGGGATGCAATTATTTTTTAAATTTTTTAAAATTATTTTTAGGAAATTAGCTATTCGGTATGCGATATTTCTTTTTTATTTAATGCTATAAAATTTTGATCGCCCAACTTATTTGTGTGAAGTGTCCAGTTTCTAAGTACAATCCTGTCCGTTTTAACTATGGGAAGTCTTGACAGTTGAAATAAAATGTAAAATTCAAGGTAAATTGCAACAGCAAATGACAGCAACCTGGACAGTGGTCGATCGCTGTTTTACTCTCGATAAAAAATAAGAGGAAGACCAGCGCCTAGCTCTGTAGACGCACTAAATTCTTTTTCACATAGCAGTGCGCACAAGTTTCTGAGACAAACCTTCTTTTTTGCCTTATGATTCATTTAATGTCAGAAATCTAAAACCGAGAAAACTCATTTTCAATATGACTACATTAAAATGTTAGTTTTCAGATATTTGAAGGTGATATGATATCTTACTAGGTGTCTGTAAAAAGGCATTTGAACAATCTTGAGAACACAATACTTGATGGGAGCTCGTGTGGTCTAGCGGAACAAAGCAGGACTCATAATCAGTAGGTTGTGAGTTCGAGCCCCGTTAGCGCCAACGAGTTATGCCCTTGGGCAAGGCATTTAGTCCACATTGCTTTGTCGACCCGAGCATTATATGGGTAATTACTAGGAATATAGTCGAGTAGCGCCATCCGATAACAAGGACATTGTAAATGGCAGGTGACCGTATTCTATTGGTAATGTAATAATTGTCATAAGCGCTTAGACCCGATGGTCAATTGGAAAAAGCGCTATATAAGTGGGATAATGCAAGATTAATGATTCAAAGGAGCAATAATTCCTGATTATGTTTTGATTAAATCCTTATAATTCTATCTAGATAAAAAGATCAATACAAAATACATGCTGAAGATTTCACCCCAGTCTAATTATTGGTTGGCATTAAATTAACATTTGTTTTAATATACTGTATTCTCTAAAATCTTTGTGTGTGTGGAGAGTTCAAAAGAAGTTAATTTATAAAAAATGTGTTCAAATCCATCTGTATTTAATCAAGGCATTTTCATAGCAACCAAGAAAGACTTGATACCATATGTATTATAAACTTATATTGTTTTTAATCAATTCAATTGCATTTTCTCAAATATTTTGATACACAAATAATATTTTATGTTGAGGTAAAATAATATCTGTACCTTAGCAAATCATAGAAATCCTACAAAGCAGTACTTGAGCACTCTGTGAGTTTTGATGTTATGTTATTTTGATTAACACTTGTATTTGTTGGGGGAAATGTAATTTTTGGTTGTCATTTATTTAGTATATTTATTTTAAGATAATAAGGTTATAAGGCTGAAATTGTATTTGCCTCAAAGGTTGAAGTCTGAAGTTGAACCAAACATTGTTTATGGGTAAAATATGGTAAAATTTTTCCCAAGGTCACATATCAAGGTCTGGTGTCACTTTTCACCTTATGTCATAGAGGTGAAATGTCAAACCAGGGGGATATCATGGTTCTGGAAACCAGTGTTTTTGTAAACTGATATTGGAAAAGATGGATACAAATAAATTGTTTAATACATGTATGAAGAAAATGAATTCTTGTTTTTATTATTGGCAGAAAATTTCTGAAATTGCACTTAACACAACTACATGGTACAATTGAATCTTATGAACAAAACGTTGATTATTACATACCCTGATGTACAATCTTTTTTGCCTTGGGTATTACTTTTGCCTGTAAAATGGATTCCCACTATATTTCCTCAAGCTACCATTTTTCTAAAAAGAATAATATAGGTGTGTATTTGGCAAATTTGTGTATTCTAAGAAGAAATGAATCATTGTTCCCTGAACATTTGACTTTTGCTCTTTGTAATTTAAAAATAAAGGTTGACAAGAAAATGGTGTTAAGTCAAAACTATTATCGGTCTCTATTATTTTGTAGATTTTCACTGCAAATTTCAATTTCAGAGGATTCCTATATATATAGCACCTTCTAACATTACTCTGGCTACTGTTTTTGCTTTAGTTCACATCTAGGTCCAAATGCACAAAAAATATAGTCCTAGACTAAAATGCATTGACTTATGCTAGGACTAAGGGAAGATTGGAATACCTTTAGGAGGATATGTCCCAGCTTGAATCAGACATTTATATCGATCAATCTGTTTGTTATGTTTACAACATATTTGTTTCACTGATATTAAAAATTATGGCACAGTTATGTTTTACAACATATTTGGCTCACTGAATACATGTATGTTTTACAACATATTTGGCTCACTGATATTAAAAATTATGGCACAGGTATACTTAATTTTCAGACACAGAACTGAGTCTTGGTTCACGTTTTGCACTAAATCTACCCATCATAGGGGCACTGTTTTTTCCTATCGGTACCCGGAGTGGAGGGAGTGTTAACCTAGCCTTTGTCTTCCCTGGTTGCTTGTCATCAATATGATCTTTCCTGTTAGATCTTTCTGCAGAGGATGTGTTCTGATCAGCAGAAGATGGAGCAGCGCTTATTCTAGACTGGGTCTGCCAAGGCGATGACACAAAGTCACTTAATTCTTCCAGTTCCAACTTGTCAAGAGCCATTTGCAGTTCTGGGCATAATTCTGATCGAATTTGTACTATATCTGGTTTTGGTGATGCTTCGGGGGTTTGTGGACGAGGCGGGCGAGCCATTTTCTTACTTTCCTCAATTGTTTTTAATTCCTGTTCAATATCGCTGTCATCATCTGAATCTTCATGATCTTGTTCTACGAGAGTTTGCAAAAACTGAAGGTTCGGAGGTGGAAGAATACCAATTTGAGAAAGTCGACGTCCAATTTTGAAATATCTTGTCGGCGAATTATTGCCCATATTTTTTCCCAAATCCATGGCGATTTGACTTTGTCTTCTTGCAGGGCGTAATAATTTATTTGCAATTTCCATGCGTTCGTTGAATGCATCCATTACGTCTTTTTGAGTTTTCATCTCTTTACGAACTGCATACAAATATCGTCCACGTGCGGAAAACTTTTCAATCACTCCTCTTTCGTCATGCGATTCTGGCTCAAAGGCGACCAAGGAGTGGCTTTTCAGTGCTCTTTTAGAAACCTGCATGTCATATAATTCATCTCGTAATTGAGCTTTCATTCTTAAAATTCGCATTTCGGCTAATTTTTGGTTTTTATCAATCACCTTTTCTGCAGCTGTTTGGCGATTTTTCATGGCTTGGTTTAAAATTCCTGTAAAATGCCGTGAGTTCGAATCCCGCTTCTTAAATTGAGTGGCCTTCTTACGTGCTAACACATCACCAGCGTCTCTGTTTCTACGCTTTTTAAGACTGGGCCTTTTTTGGTCATTGAAGTGGAGATCCTCTCGATTTGTTCATCCATTGTCGACATCTTGGCAAGTTTCATCATTTTTTGCAGCTAATCTATCATGAATATGTTGAAATTAAGCTTGTGAATGCTTTTCTAACCGTGTTTCTATAATATTCCTCTTAAAGGACTTATGATGTTATCCCTGGTGACAATAGTTCTTTCGGTTTTCTATCGTGTTCATACAATGTCAATATCCATTTATTGGTCAAGTTATGAGAGTCATTACGGAATCGTGAATTCGGAAGCCAGTAGTATAAAAGCGACCATTTTCTCATTCAATAAAAAGTGTTAAAAATAATATTACATCATTTTAAAATGTCCTCATTTGAATATTAGGTTCATCGGAAATATTTAGATCTCGTATTCATTTGGTATAAGTAGGGATTATTTGGTTCATCTCAAGTTCTTGTTCGTTTTGTACAAGTACTTTCGTGAATTCCTGTTTTGTATTTTTCCGCAGAAGGCCGGTCCAGTTTTTCACGGTTCATCTCAATGTTTTTTTATAGTGTGCATCCAGTTTCATTCGACAAATCTATCCAGAAAAACAATATTCTTCTTCAATAGTATATGTTGATTTTTTGCAAGCAAATATCCAGTGAAGATGGCAGTACCAGTTCTCGGAAATGAGGCCATAAATTATCATGATCATCAATGCGACATTAATTCATGCAAATCTCATTAAAACGTGACATCTTTCACTCACATAGAAGAAACTCAATTAAAATACGACATTGACGTCCAGAATTGTCATCAAATCCGTACAAATGACACTAAATTACCGATTTGTTTACATCCTTTCACTCACATAACGTGATTAATTTAATTACCGCTATGCACTTGCATCAGTGAGTTTGTTGATATTCCAGTTGATATGCTTAGTTACAGACCACTTATGATCGTTTTAATGCTATTGATCACACGCGGCAACTTGCTGAAGATTTGAAGATGTTATGATCAATGTGATATTCTTATGTCGATATTATCAATACCAAGATAAAAGATATGTGATTGATCCTTATTAGGGTTTTATTGCTCAGACGTCCCTCTGTAAACAATATCGAGTTAGATATACATGACATCTTGAAAGAAATTTATTTCTTCCCCATGCAAAAAGTTTCAAAAAATTGTATACAATCATAACTGTCTATTAAACATTGTGGAGGAGGACTAGGAAATAAGCATCAAGTCTGTCGGGTCCGCCTAGTCGGCATAATTTGTGACCGCACTCATCAAAACAACCGGAGTCTGGTTATTTTTACATACTTCCAAAGATCATGTTAGCATGGTTAGGGAAATACAAGGATGAAAATGACACCGTATTGAACACAATTCGAAACCCATTGCTGAAGTCATACGCAGGCCCGTAGCCCCCACCCCCTAAAAAATGACAATGTACAAAAAGGTGAACTAAAATATTCCCTAAACCTGAGACAAATATACCAACGACGGTCCACAAAAAGAACATCTAAAGCACCAAAAAGACGTGATTGTAGGTGCTTTCGTAATAAAATACTACACAAAATGGTTGGAAAACTATTGGTGACAATTTTAAACAGTTTGGTGCAAAATGAAGTTAACCGCATTTACAGCTATTTCGATTATACAGCCACAATTCTGCCCAACATAGTAAAAATACAGTATATGTACTGCAGGTGTATTACAAGTTTAATCCTTTTCCCTTGGAAAAATCCTGCCCAAATGAGCAGACGATCAATTTTCTTTCATAACTTTAGGAAGTATCTACTACCTTGAACACCTCTGTTGAAAATGAAAAATCTGCAGGAAAAATATTCTTGATCTGGCTAGTACTTAAGAATTCAATAGACAGAGACAACTTCCTTGGAGAAAACTCGAAGAGGTTTTACTGCTGTTAATATTCACCGTGCCCTGAGTCAAGTTCTACTCTTGTATATTAGTTTTCTAAAAATATCCCGCTGTGTGAGATGAATTGCTTTTTCATTATTGTATAATAATTGAGCTTCAAGATAAACTTGTTATCGCCCTTGAACATCAAGTGGACTAAATATTTATCTAAATTGAATTCATCAACGCTCTTGGTATAATTGAAAAATTCATGATTATCCATATGTAAATCAG
>JXSR01S020162.1:14677-29777 GCA_000969725.1 Ophiothrix spiculata | reverse complement strand
TTTAAAACTAATTAAAGATATTATATAAATTAATAAATTTCTAAGAAACTTCCCATGTCAAAGGAAAATTTTGATGTTTTTGACATTTCACTTTAACTACAAGGCCTAGTCTGCAATAAGTCACAAATGTACCATATGCCCATTTTTCATTAATTCTTTTAAATATTTCTCATATATCTATATTCCTCAAACAGTTTTAATCCTGATTTTTACTTTGTGTATTCACATGATATTTCCCGGATCTAATGACAACAATTGAACATTGATTACATACAACAAAATGCATAATACAAACATGGGACTAAATAAAACAGCGATGGTTTCTTGTTTGTATTCATTGACAAAAACATAAATAAACAGCTGATATTTCCATATTACTTGGCCACACGTAACGTTCCCATCACCTGCCTCAAGTGAAGATAAAATGGATACTTTTATTTATGACATTTAGCTCATCTTGAGGTATTCAATGAAATATTGCCTTATACTAAATCAATACTTCAAGCTAGTCTGAGCACCACTCTATCGTACGCTCCAAAATGTCAGTCTTTAACTTGCTCGCTTATGAATATCAAAGCAATTTCCCCGCTTCACATATTTTATCGCATATGATCATGTCGATAATTAAAATTTGCAATAACATGATTAAAACTGACAATAAATGAGTGAATGGAATAGCTGTTAGATGTAGACTTCCTGTAAATATGGGGGATGGAGTAGTTGGGTGAAATGATAATGCTGATGTCACAATTTATTGGACTTGACATTCATTTTAAGTGTAGAATTAGCAAGTTTAGTTCCAAAAGTGGGGTCAAGTCACACCAAGCTTATTTAAATTCCCTTTTCCCTTCCCAAAAATGCATAAATCATAATATGTATTACGTATGGTTTTGCAGCAGGGAAACTCTCTCTTTAACAAACTTAATCCCATAATTTTGTCAGACTCTTTTTCTTAGCAGATATAGATGACAACAACACCATTTATGGTTTCATAACTGAACCCCCTATCAGCTCTTACTAATGAAACAGTTATCATACTTTCAGGGTTTTATAAGCTTTGGAAGAAACATGTTAAATTTTAAGCCCAAGGCATGAACTGAAAAACGGATTATGGTGGTTTTTTATATTCAGCAATGAGTTTAAAGAAGGAAATCAGTCAATAACATAAATCTCTTGTTTTAAATCTATATTATACTCCCTGGATTTGCTTCCCACACATAAATTGGCAATTGGAAGAATTACAAATCTTGGTTTTGAAGTCTGCTCCTCATTATGTGAACTTCTGAACATAAAATATGTTTTGATGTATAAAAACCCTCTTGCTGAAATACTATCAGCCATCTTACAACGATCATCATGAGCTGGTTACTAAAAACTGGGGTTAATAATATAAGATTTATAAAGCAAATCGCTGTCACAAAATTATGTATGTTATTGATAATATGTCACCTTCAAACCTCCAAGACATTGAAAAATTGACTGCAGAATGTGCTTCAATAACATGTTTATGAAGCCTCAAGTTTTATTACAGAAATACAGGGAAAAACAATCGATATGCTAGTAAGATATATAATATCCAAAATGTACGTAAATCCATGGGAAAATTCAAATGGAAATGAATGGGATCATTTCAAAGTTATTGTCTTTCTTTTCCTTTTTCTTTTTTTGTAACTTGTCTATTCAGTTTATATACATAGTATGCCTTTATACACTGTTGAGTTCAGTAGTATTTCTGAGGCCATTTGATTGTATGTGCCTTGTAATATTGTGATTATTTGTTCAATGGTTTGTTTCTAAGGTACTTAATGTTAAATTACATATAAAAAATGTTTTCTTATTCATGTTATATAATAAATGTCTCATCTTCCTCGAAAGACCTGTAAGCTGAATACTTCTGTCTACTTTAACAGCATGCATATTTTGCCCTTGTATGTAAAACTAGAGCACAAAAGTGACGTTGCTGATCAATGCAAAGCTCTTGGAACTCATTTCACAAAGTGAAGACATTATGGTCAATTCCATCCGTCGCTCGGCCCGCTAGATATTGCAAAGCGTATGAATTGACCAGCAAGTGACCTGTTTAGCCAGTATTGACTTGTTAATATCTTGAAATAAACAGAGCTATAGCTTACACTGATAACTTGAGGCTACTATATGTGTTATATGGTTATGACACAATTGACATAAATGTCAGACTTTGTATGATGGAATTATGAAGAAAGCTTTTACCCAACAACGAGGCTAGGCTAGGCCTGGGAGCTAAGCAAAGAGACAAAGCTATTGATGAGACTTGACTCAATGCCATAGATTGGAAGTTCAATATTAAGCCTGTCAGTAGACTGCATTTGGCATTTTCTCTATTGGTACCAATATCTACGTAATCACTGAAAATATGGCCAATAATATTCAAAAGTTAGATGTTCACTTCACGTCAATTCATTGTGCCAGAAGAGCAATTTCTATCATCTATATTTTAATACATCTTTTTTCAATACAGAATATGTTTATTATGCCCTGCATTGATACTTTGTGAAGCATTGGGTATTGCATCCATTCTAATTCATCAACTGTTATTTGCAAAAACTTCCACACAAGCTACACCGACTGCAAAATATGCTTTGATGGTGAAATGAGGACAATTGACTCTTTTGCATCTTTTAATCAGGAACCCAGGTTGGATGTCATGAATAAGAATGATCTAGAAATTGCTTTCCAACAATTGTCATCCTTCCTAAAACTTTGTATGGTTCTAACAATGGTTATACCAGTTAAAACTTAACAACCTCATTTGTTAACAGTTCGATTCGAGTCATAAATCATGTTTCCCCCAGCAGCAATTATGTGCCTACAAACATCACCTTTACACCTAGAAATATAATGTTGACCCAATTTCTGACAGTATTTATGGAATTGTTACAATTATTTCTGACACAGACTTGAACTTCTTCAAGCAATATTGCAAGAAATCTTTAGTGTTCAGTTATATGTCAGACCATTATGTATTAAATTATCTCTGAGAGCTTTGCTTGATTTTTTACCTGGTAAATCCAAATCTGAGGTACAAATTTAGGATTCAGAAAACACAAGATAGTCACACCACCATCACAGAATGATATATTGCAAATAATTATTTCTCAATTTGAGCCATTTCTGTGTAAATTTTAGTACTTTTTTGGATATTGCTACACATTTAAGCTTTATTTAGAGCATTTCCATAAGTTTATAATTCTAAGTGGAATCTAGGCTAGTCCCATTAAATACATGAAACACAGAAATTTAGTCACAAAAGGAATTCTCGTTTAAATAGGAAGATTCTTATGCCTGCTTCAAAGTACCCATGAAACTTCAGTACTGCTAAACAATATGGATGTACCAGAAAAGACACTTTAAAACAGTACTGTACAAGACAGAACAACCTAGTAGTAATATGAATGTGTAGTAAAAGTCAGGACCAAGAAGCAGCTGGTTATTAACAACAACCAAGGGTTTGACTTTGAACTGTGAAAAGGGAAATGATGGAATTTGAAGCTCCCTGGGGGATAAAAGACAAAATGGGATGAAACTGATCACAGGTGAGATGAGATTACCATTACAAATTACCTGCATCACAATCAATTGTCATGGAGACATTGCCACAATGATACAACATATTTTTGCCCTAGTATATTTTCACCTCTACATAATGTTAGCTGCCTTCAATTTCAGGAAAAACTAACGTGGATGAGAACATCCATGATGGGACATTCCTACTAAAAATGCTTCTTTTGCAACATTTAACTTGGGAAACTAGGGTATGTGTCCCACAAGACCCATGTAAAGAAGAGACTATAGCAAATATATATTGCTTGTATTGAGGGCTATAATAGAACTTAGAAGAAACAGGGTTACACTTGCAGTAGTTGCAGGGAGACAGGACAAATTTTTATGGATTAAGGGAAATATGGTGATGATTTTCTATAAGTTAACTGAGTTGGAAATGTTAACAATGTAAATCCGTACACCACTAACAATTTCATATTTCCAATCACTGGCAGACAATATGGGCAAAGCAATTATAAAAAGATGATTCCATTTCCTAGTTGCAGAATAGCGATAATTGTATAGAAAAACTTTTGAGTTAATGCAATTCTGCAAAATATGCATTCTCAAAAGCAAAATAAATGCATTCTCATAAGTAACAAAGTACAAAATATGCTATTATAAATTGCAAAAGAAATACCACTTTTAATAACCCGAGACAAGTTGGCCTGCAACCAACAGCAAAAAAGGAAGTATTTCACTTATTTGTATCCAAACTGCCCTATGAATAAATAACTACAAATCTAGACATCCATAATTCATTATGAGAAAAGAAGTTCTTTAATGGGATTGTTAGCTAAGTGCCATTTCTCAGTCTCTTCACAGTCCTTAATTAAGATGCAGATATTTCAGTCGTGATCATCGCCAAACACATTAATTCAAGTCAACACTCTTCACATGTATTATTAAAAGCCAGGAAACAAAGGTGTGTTGAAATTCTGATCAAATTTTGCAGACAATGTTGAATGTGTTAAATCTAGCATATTAAAGTAACCTGCTCCAATTTAGCACATGAGGCATGATTCTTGTGGGACTAACATGACGTGATGTTTTTGGTATGTGCTACTTATTCCTGGTTTCAGTTCAGGTGTGGCGGTTCCAAACAAGTAGACCCATAAGCAGGTTGTGTCACTCAAATTAATTCAGGCAAAACGTGAATATAGGTTATCTTGCTTAAATATCTGTCAATGCACTGAATTTGTGAGGGATTATTATTTGCAAGGTTCCAAATTTCATGAAATTACATACCTTTACCTAAGACAAACAATTACTTCTCAACATTGTCTGATTAATTAGAAAATATTTGCAATATGAAATTCCATTTGAAAGAAAATTTCTGCTACAAGTAATTCACACACACAAACACACAAAAGTAACGCTGTTAGGTAAAAAACAAAATATGAAAACTTTAACCGTTTCCAGTCTGACAGCTATTTTTTCAGTCTAAATCTTCTCTTCATTGCCACTGCTGAAGCAAGTAAGATGGACATCAACAATGCAAAAGTTTCTACCATATGCTGTTCTACTATACGTTTTCCCAACTGAATTCCCCGCTTAATTTATTCAAGCGAGACAAAGGGACATCATTCTGGATTTGTTCTGTTAAGTGCAGACTCCATATTATTAACCTTAAAAACAAATCCTGGAGTTTTAAATTAAATGGACATCAAAATTTGCACCAATCCATCATTTAATAATCCATTTGAAATGCATCGCGTAGAATTTCAACTACAATTATTCACTTTAAACAAAGGACCGTTACTTTCATTCTAAGCCAAGCACCTAAGTGGGTCTCTCATTCGGTCGCTGCAAACCTGGCCATCAATATCTATCTGCATATTTTGAAATGCATATTTGAAGCATGAAATAGCCATCAAGTCTAAGCCATCATTGACAACTTGACACCCTTCTTCTACAAAACAAGCTTCTACAATTCAGAGTATGGTTTGAAATCAAACAACGAGCCATCACCTTTATAAACTATTTCATCACCTCAATGGGACTATCTGGATGGCTACAACATCAGAATTCATCAAAATCTATTAACTATTAGTAGGGCAGCTGGTTTCTCAAAACGGCTTAATTAAGGAGTAGGTCTAACCAGTAACCTAGAAAAAATCGAATGGTACCAGCAGTTAGGACTATGTGTGGGGGTCATCACCTGGGTGGATGTAGAATTTGAAAGTGGTGCAAACTTTTTTTACAGTGTAATTTGTGTAAAATTTTACACACTTTTGGGGAAATTATAAAATTTCATATTTTATTGATTTTCTCGGGTATGAAATGGGCCTCAAAGCTGTATTTGTAGATTTAGATGAAGAAAGTACAAGGAGAAAGTATCAGAACTATTACCATTCTGACATTCTTTAAAATGCACTGACACTTTTATTCAGTCTCTACAGCTTATCAACTTTTTTGCCGTCTCAAAGCAAAGAAGATGGATGCAACATGGCCATCAGACATCACAAATGACACCTTTCCTTCATTTTATGAAACACTTGCATGGTCACATTTGCATTCTTAAACTTATTCACTGCAGACAAAGGACCATCACTTAACAACTAAACCCACCACCTTTTTGGTTCTGCTTTGGCAACTGCCATCAGACTCGCCAGACTAACATGATTAATTCAATATAATACTCGCTTAAAGCAAGGATTGGCAACCACTATTTTTCTCTATAAACCCTTAAAACAAGATTTACAAGACACGTAAGTGGCAGAGTTTTTAGTTAATAATTCTAAGCTATGCCTCCATACATTATACATGGCTTCGATCTCGGTTAAAAATAACAAAGTTTGTATAGTAAGCTTATGTTAAATCCTATTTATTGCCCCTATTTATGGAAATTCCGGTCTACAAGCATAAATCATACTTAAATCTGGACTTACACAAGAAGCTCGAACCACTAGAATTGTTTCTGTAACCCACTAATAGAATGTAGAATTATTACTTGATGTTTTTTCTTGTGTATGTATAAGTCAACAATTGCTAAAAGTCAAAATGGCACCCAGCAGTACATGTACACTGAAAGAAAACCAACATTTGAACTACACTGAATTCATTGATGAATACATAGCACAAATTTAGAAGAACTTTTGAAAATCACAATGCGCTTTTGAAATTATATTTTAACACATTTTTTCTCAAAAGAAATTTGAACTATTGTATTTCTTTTTTAAAATTTATTTAAATTCTCAACTTTTTTCTATAATTCTTAGTTCATTTAACACTTTATGACTTAATACTGGTCTTCTTCAATGCTAAATTTAAACCAATGATTTAATAAATGTATTCACACCAAAGTTCACTATGAACAGACCAATTAAACCCATGTTTCAAAAAGGCCTTTTATCAGAAATTATTCAATTTTTTAAGTCTTTGTTTTGTATTTTTACACCCAAACTGCAGGTATTCCTCACATATTTCACTGTCTTTGTGCTTGTGAGGTGATCAAGTTAATGCCATTGAATTTGATTGCAAAACCCGCAAGCTTGATTAGGCATTGCTTTTCTTCACTTAAGAGATTGTGTCAAAAGTTCATCGCGAAAATCCCCTTCCATAACCCCACAAATTAAAATCAGCCCGCCTGCATCAATCAGATAATAGTCACGATCCCATTTTTATGAAAAACCAATAAAAAGATTAGCAAGAAAAGCAATTTTGTTGATTAATTATACACCATGTTAATATCACAATGCCCTCAAGTTGTCAGATAAAGCTGTACCATAAACATCATAATGGACTTAAACTTGGAGAAATCGCTCCCTAGTTTTAATGAAAAATTTGAAAAACTAATAATGAAAACTGATCAGGAAGAAGCTCTGTGTAGATTATGTGAAGGCTAACAGACTATCTATAAACATCTTGAAGAGACGGTAGGAGTCGCTAATTTGTATTACGTGTCAAAGGATGACGCCCCGACACTTTATGTCAAATTTGCTGAAATACTTAAAAGTTATGTCCATGAAAGTTTGGTGGTGTATATTAACTAAATCTCTACTTCTTCAACACAAATTCTTGTGAAAAAATGATTACATCCTTGTATCAAGGCTTTAGATATCCTATTAAAACATCCCATCTGTGTCTCTCACACCATAAAATGAACTATTTCCCACTTGAACCGTATCTCTCGGAATGTGGTTTTCTGACTTAAGGTACCTTTTGCAGTAACTCAACACATTATAGTACCTTTTGTGGTAACTCATCACATATATCTTTTGGCTGTAACATAATCTGGTCTAAGACTACTTTCTTCATTTTCTACTGTGGAATTCTGTTAGTCTGGTGACATAACATGCTTGTAACTAAAACCCTTAAGCCATATGGTAAAATAATCTTAATTGAGAGCCACTTAAATGAAGATGATACTACACTGTACACTTACTGGCCGTTGTTTCATTAACAAGACATGATAATAAAAAGAGCAAATATTTAAATAAAAGCTTCAATTTGTAAAATTTTCTTATAAAGTCAATGTCACAGCTTAAGCCAATAAATATTTTACCCAATATATCGCAGACAAAAAGGATGAGAAAAGAAGTTCTTTGATAATAAATGAAGTGATTGAAGTATTAAGATATCCATCTTCCCTCTAGACAGGATTAAAATAGCTCTCAATTCTCGGCTGAATTCAGCGCACAAAAAGGTCATCGATTCCGTATATTTAAGTCTCTAAGGATATGGTACAATTCTAAAGCAGATCAAGTCTCAGAGAGGATGAGCGTTGAAATTATTCAAGACATTTGCTTTAGAAGCGCAAAAAGAGTAAAATCCATTTTCCTTTTTATGTTTTCAAGGTTTACGTCGTTAAGTCAATCATAATATCGTAGGAGGAAGTTGATGTCTGTAAGGAATAATGGAATTGTATTCTTCAAGACTTCTGATTAAGTAATGAGGGAGTTTTAATCATTTGCTTCTGCAAATTGCACTCCGAGGTAAATGTCATTTGAAGCAGATAATCAAAGATAATAAAATAAATTGAATTAAAAAACAAATTAAACTAAAAAACAATTTGTACCTTTGATTTAAAAGATGTTGTTGACATGAGAATTTCATCAATTTTAAAATGGTGAAAGGTTTTGCATGTTTGTGTTATATCGACTTAGTCCCAGTTATTGCAGTGTGTACAAAATTCATGAACACAGAGTGTAAATTTTGGATTTGTTTGAAATGGTACTGTTACCATGGAAACAGTCATCCTTGAATGTTGTCATAAATAATTACATCCTCAGATGCATGTTACAATGTACACAACTTCAGTGCCACTTCATCATCAAATGGCACCTTACTTGTTGAAATTGATCAAGGCGATCAAATTTTACAACAGAAAATCTGCTGGAAATTTCTATTATTTTCTTTATTTTTTGCCGCCTATTTTCATCAGTTTCTTGAAACGTTTTCTGTTGCAAAGTCCCGCTTTTCTGGGCGTCATCACAATTTTGGATTTTTCTTCTTCAATAAAATTTCATTCCCATGCTCTCTCATGATATTATTGGAAAATTCCCCTGATTTATCAAAAAATTCATTCAATAATGGTCAGAATATTCTCCTGTGTTCTGTACTTAGTAGTTTTTGTTAATCCCAAATGACATTAAAATACATAATTCATTGTATATGCGAGGTAACTTACATTAGAATTGTATTGAATGTGACTGGCATGGGAATTACAGAGCTGAAGATGGACTCTCAAATTTCACAAGATTGTCACTCTGCTATTATTATAAATATTGGATTGCTAGAATTATTAATCATGAATTAACATTATTGTATAACATGGAAAAAAGAGATGGTTTTCATATGGGATTAAGGGTGTTTAAATGGGCATTTCAAATTTGCATCAAATGGACTTCTTGAATTTCTAGTCTATCTCAATCATGACAAGCAGTATTATCTAAATTTGAAAGATGGGCATCTCAAATATTAATATGATGATTTAAAGATAGACTTCTTGAATTTCAAGCCAAACTCAATCACGACAAGCAGTATTCTCTAATTTACATTAATAATAATATTTTAGCACACACAAAATATTTAAGATGGAAAATTTTGGACTTTTTAAATCAAGACCGATATAATATACAAAGTCATTTTAATCTAGACCAAGTCCCCGTAAATAACGAAACCAAGTGATGGGATGTCACAAATGGATACATGAATGTAGGTCTTTACAAAATAGAGCAGTTGCACATAAATAATCCAAGGACACCTGACAGTGGCCTTCAAACATGATCCAATAAATCATCTAGTGCGGGCAATGAACAAATTACAGCGCACTTTAAATGCGCTTCCAAGTCTCATCTAGTCGTTAACTAATCTATTTTTCATTAGAACGTAACAGGCCAACCTCTCCCCCAGCATCAACATCCATCATTACATTTACTAGAGAATATAAAACCATCTCGTTTAACAAAACACAGGACTCATCATGGTTTATTTATTCTCGCTTGATCATTTACGCTGTCAAACTGTGTGCTATAAATAAATGTATTGTAAAACATCTATATTAGGCCAAAAATAATTGTTGTGTTATTCTAGTGGAAACTGAATTATCAGGTTGGTTGTCTTTCCTTTTTAAGCCTCCGATTTCAGTTCTATATGAAACGTATGAATATTACTTCAGCTTATACTATGCAATGGTAGCCATTTTCCAAAAAGATTTAAAAAAACACCCTCTTACAGATGCTCTACTTCCTTTTATAGCAGTGTTTTTACACATTTAAATTAGATTTTAATTTATTTAATTCAGCAAATCTACAATTATAGGAATAAACTAAATATGTCATAACTTGGTTTAATAAATACTGACCAAGATTTTCCAATTTTTATGGTAGCATAGCTAAGGTAACATAAGATCTTTTTAGGCCTAATGCTTTTAATTCATTGTGACTAATAGTAATAGAACAAAAGCAAAAATATAAAACAACTACAGACTGATACAAATGAGCTATGGTTAAGGTCAACTTCAGTTATATAACCAATTCCGCTTAATTTAAAAATACAAAAAATGTCTGAATATTGAGTGAAAAATCAACTACAGATGATATGGTTTGTTATGTTTACTTTTACGAGCATGTATTAGTTGGTATGTTCGTCAAATTGAACAATTAACTAAAACATTAAGGCCAGTAGTTTATACTAATTATCATTATGATGACGGGAGGAACTAGAGCTTGACGAGACAAACGCAGAGAGATAAGTCGTTGTACTCTTTGTTAATTTACCAACCTATAGTCTGATCAACACTAAATAGGCAGACCTATATTCACATCTAATTCATAAAGAAAAGCTTGTGTACGGCTTAACACAGCACATAATCAGCACACAGGGCATGTGTCTTACGCGTGATTCTTGGGCATCCGCACTATCTAGGGCGCATATGTGAATGAGATTAACATGCTCGCAGATGAAGAAAAGCCTCATTTTTTCAACCAATTTAATGGTGATCAAAGTATAGAATAATATAATGTTAAGAAACGTCTATTCAAATACATGATATTTAGTATTTTTATGATGGGATCAAAAACCTTATGCAAATCATAAAAATTTATATGTCAAATTCTACAAGGAGTACACAATATGATATCAAATTGTTGTTGTTCTTAAAATATTAAAATTTACTGCTAATAAGATAACTGCTTATAATAAGTTATCCTATTCCAAATTAAGGTGTATAAAATAAAATTGCCAAATCAAATTAAGAGATGCCCTTCATAAAATTCCTCAATATGTTTTCAGCAATTCAATGCAAATGCCACTAGAACTAATTCAATAAGGCACTTTGTAGTTCATCTCCTTGTCTAAGCATAATCTGTATAATTATATATCCTAATGGTACATGCTGTATTTTTAAGGTAATGATTTTAAGGTATAATTAATAACTCTGTAATTGACTAGCTAGTAATTAATCACATCTAATTACCCTATCTGATAATGGTTAAGTAAGCTTAAAAGCACTAAAACATTCATTTGTATTTAGCTATAAATATTTCCAATTTTGTTCAGGAATTAATATATTAGTATGACATTTTCTGTGTTTTATGCAAAACAAAAAAAACTTTCCAGTCAAAATTTCATATTTTTCAAACTCCTTTAAATTCTGGATTTGTAATTCCAAAATGATGTATCCAAAAATAAGAATGTTTTAATGTACATAGCGGGAATGAATGATTTATGCATCATACATTGTTGTTTATATAATATATAATTTCAAAAGGGATTTGATTTCACAAGGCCTGTGCAACAAAGTGCAAAATTACAATTCATTTCTGTAATAATATCCCACAACAACATTTTTCAAGACACAAAATAACATCCCAAAATATGTAATCCCATAATATCTGCAAAAATTAGTTCATTTCTAGTAGTCATTTGAATGAATGATACATCATAAAGTCTGTTTCTGTGGATTTAGAACAAGACTGATTGATGAGATTGGCTTGTCTGTACATTGAATCCATTTCAAGAACATTTGACATTTCTTTCATATCATGCTATGTATTATTTTGAAATAATTGAATGATGTTGGTAAAGATGGCAGTTTGTAGAATACATCTGATGTTTCTTCAAGTTCCATGAGATTAATAAGTATAGTTTTAATGATAAAATTGGTCTCCTACTTTTCCAAATATTAGTATTACATGTTTTGTTCTAATTAAAGCTCCCCTCCCCAATCTTCTAATCTTTCTCCTCCTTGCCCTCCCCCCCCCCCCCCCAAATGGTCATTTCATAAATACCAATGCTTTCTTGATCATTAATAAGATACTTACCTATTTTTTTATAAAGTAGATATGATGGAAGGACATCAATTTAGAGGGTTGGTGGATGATGGCACATGAAAGAAACAAAGAGATAATGGAAATTAGTTAATGAGTCAAACATAATTCAATACTTACATATTTGTTTGATTATTAAGTACAGACTTTCCAAGGATCCTTCAGGTAAAAAAACAAACTTCAGACCATGTACTCAATTTTAAAGGATTTGGTGAAGCCACAAATTGACTTTTTGTTGATTCTGTTAGAAACTATCAAGGTTTCAAGAGAAAAACATCAATCCATATATTTGATTTTACAGAGCAAGGTTTTGGAGAATGGCCTGGTGGCACCAAATCAAGGTTTTATCATCGAAGTGGTCCAAAGTATGGTCATCAATCCATCTTCCATTAAATTCTTAGCAGCAGTCACATTTCTGACTATGGGGTGTGGATAAAGTCCCATTTTCAACCTTCAGTGGTCCCATTCTAGGTCAAATTGAATATCATATCACCTAGGAGGTTAGTTAAATCATGCACATATTAATAATTCAAGATGCTGTTGTCAACAATCAAGTATCATCTCCAATTTGGTATTATACCATAAAATGTGCATGCATTGCTTCGATTTGTTGAAAATTTCAATCAGGTTTTGCTGAAAAACGTTCAAAATCTCTTCAAAGTAATGACTCATTCTATCGTTCAACATACCAATTTAGAAGTGTCAATGTACGAATAAACGATCTTCCAAATCCCTACTAAAGATGACATTAACAATTTAAGCTCAAACCCATGTTTTGTTTTATTTGAGGCTTGCGATGACTCATTCATTACCTATAACCCAGTCTTTACCACTTTAATCGATCTGACACGTTTGGGATATTCGTCTTCGCAAGCCAAGGTGTGCGAGATAATTCTCTGAAAACTAAACCATTCTTAGTATTCTGATAACTACCTCAGCCGATCTCACATGTTGCGGATATTTTTTACTACACAGGCTTGTGAGATATCCCTTTCAAAGAACTAAAACACTGAATTTTGATTCTATGGATGTTTGTGTATCGAAGAGATACCTGCGCTATCCCAGGTAGAAAGCTGATCACCTTGTGGAAGCTAGGCTCTGCATGACTTGAATCAAAATTAACTTCAGAATAGCACAAACAATGTTAGCATTGTGTTTTATATTTATGTTGAATCAAACAACTGCATAAATTGTAATTTTGTAAATTTCAACTTCAAGTTGCTTCTAAGCTTCTAAAATAAAATAAGATTTTTAGTCTAAATCTTTGACATTTTTCTTTTCAAATTTAGGTTTATGGACTTGAATGGCTCTGCTAATGCTAAGGTATGATTGGAAGAATGCTAGGTCTTTATCCATTTCGATTTGGTACTTTGCCTTAGGAGATGATGTTATCATTATTTTCACAATGCAATGCAAAATAGCAGGTGCAATCTCACTTAATACAGGAATTACACACAAAAAACGCAATTCGCAACGAAGAAATTTATGAATGGTATTTGAGGACCAGTGAGGGGTTTGAATCATGTAATAAAACAGACAGATTTTACATGATTTTTTTTTTCAATCATCCAGTGGATTCATGTGTTGATGTATAGGTTTCTATTAGTTACATTTTTAGGTGTTAAAAAGTTTACAAATTATTCACAACTCTTATTTTGTTTTTTACCCATTCTGTATGTTATATTTTATAGATAGATGTTGTGTAAATGTTGTGTATTTTAATACCCACACAGAAGAAGTGGACTTGTATCATGGATGTACACAATAAGAGAGGACTAATTCTGAAACAATATTGTGTTACAAAGAAAATCACTGCAATGACAAAATGAAGTCATGCATTCATTTTATTATTCTTGTAAATGCGCTGATATCACCTCTGCTAACCCCATCCATCAGCAGCCTTATATTAAAACCCAACAGATAAAATGTGTGTCCCTAGCACCAACCCTAGCTTCCTAGCCTCAAATGATCTCTTCCCTTTTTCATGGTGTTAATCTCATTGTCGTTACAATTCACACTGTATAAACGAGCCTCAATCCAATCCATAAAAGGTTTATTTCGAAAGATCAAATACATCCAAGAGATATGCATGAGCAAGTAAAATTTACGAGCGATTCGATTTCATAGGTGTGTTTTAAAAGCATGCATTAACAGAAACAGAAGCATTAATGACCGTTGAGGGGCCTTTCTGTTGTCTTGTATTTTACAGACTAAGGTTACAATGAGGATATTATAATAACATGGTAAAGCAGCTACATGGCTGTACATGAAATGACTGATTATATTGATGAAACGTGTCGTTGGGGAAGGGGCACGGAAATGATACTCAATTACCTATGCATTGAACAAGCTACTAGGGAGTCTCGTTCTGTTAAGCTTAATTCAAATAGAACACAAGCATGATATACAAACTAAAAGCAGATATTTTGTGGTGTGAAATTTTTCTTGCTAAACTTGGGCTTCAAAATGGATTGTTACCTGATTTTTGTAGGAGTTTAGGGCTTTTCTCATGTGTTACAGGGCATTTTGGGCATTAAAATACTTGTATATCGATTACTAAACCATTGTAAGTTATTCATATGTTATTTATAGATTTGTGATGTGTGACTGGGTCCTTAAGAATAAGTTTCGGAAAAATATGTTGATACTTCTTTTGATAGAAAAAAATGAAGAGAGATAAGGGTATGTTTTTTTTTTTTAATTGTATCATTAATTAGGGTATGATTTTTGCTATACTTGGAAAATCC
>JXSR01S020157.1:5973-18644 GCA_000969725.1 Ophiothrix spiculata | reverse complement strand
TAATCACAAAAACAGAACAATGTTATACTGCATAAAATATGTTAATCTTTATTTCAACTATATTATCTTTATCTGAAATAATAAATTATAACTTCAACATCATTGCAACACTTTAAAAAAAAAACATTTCAAGATTTTTGCAACATTTAAAGTGTTATAGGACACGATTAATAGAAGCCGCTAAATTTAGGGACGAGGGATTTCTAAAACGCAATTTAAGGATACGTTTTACATGTATTTCTATTGGGTCACATATTGAAGAAAATATTACAAAAATTGTATTTTTATCTCAAAAAATTACAAAAGTGTTCTTATAGTAATAAACATAAATATATTATTCCAAATCCGTTGGAGTTCATGCGTGAACCCCACTTTTTATAGATTTTATCATATTTTTTTTACCGATTCTAAGGAACTTAATTTTAGTGACCATCCTGGAAGTTGTGTTTTTCCACGAATTATCCAACGGCTTACGCCAGAGGCGGTATACAACATGACGCAGCCCGGGATCGGCTACGATACAGTACGGAAACCAGTAATAATAGTTGCCACGGCCTCCACCGCCTGATGTTAAAAAATGACAGCACAGCACTATGTATCAAAATATTTAAGATTTTCTTTCATTATTAATTATCATTGGTGACAATGAAGAAAATACATACTCAATAGTTTATAAATCTAAATTTGGCTTTATTACACAGTAGATCCAATGCAAAATTGATAATTCTTTGTAGTTTTATGCAATCTATGTTGCAAGATCATTTTACAAAATAACTTAATAAATGATACCCTATCTGAGACCATAAAACTACCATATCTGTTTGAATGAATACCCTATCTGAGACCATATGCAAATGCGACAAAATAATTATTACAAGAAATCATTGGTAAAATGTAATTATAAACTATTTGAACACTCTTAAGAAGTGTTTCTAGGTATTTGAAGCACTTTTTATTGCAATTTAAGATGCCAATATCATTAATTCAACCATTCTGTCTTAGTTTGATACCCTATCAGAAACGTGGAAGCACAATTTATACACTACGAGCAAGGTGACTTATTGTTTTTATTTAAGATTCGTTATCAGCACAAATAAATCTACCAAATACTAAATTTTTAAGAAATTCAATGGAGATTTTGCTTCTCTGAGAAAACTCTATCATGATGCATAAATCGAACATTGATCAAAACACAGTAATTCCTCATAATAAAACTTAAGTTCACAAGAGAGTGTAATTTGATGCCATGAAACATTCAAAGTTCATAATTATTTATAAATTCATTTTCAAAACATATATTATATCTATATATAAAAGCCACAATATCATCTTCCATCTATAATGTATTGATAGTCAGCCACATTTATTTCAAGCGATTGACTTTAATGCTCACATTTAAATCGTCTAGCATGCAATCTTAAGTCTTACCAAATGACTTCTTTCAAGTGACGTCATTCACATCCTAAAACATGATCATTATAACTCCATCATCATCGTAACTGTGACGCTACCTCCAACCCAAACATCCACCTCTTTCTGTATACTGTAGCTTTGACTTGACTCTGTGTCTGTGTGCTATTATTTTGCTTGTGTACAAAATTAACAGTTTGGGAATAATGCAATTAGCTGTGCGATGCTCTTCGTTCCATCCTTGGGGCTAGTTAATTCATCCATGCTTATTGTTCAATATCAGGTTTTACAGTCGCTATGAAAATAGTAATCAAGGAAATATATACAGGGTGGTTGTAAAATGTTGTATTTGGTGGGGCACCTCCATAGATATCGAGGTAAACTGTTCTATACATATCTAAGGAAATTGATCAATTACGCAACAAATTTCTAGTTATGAATACTTGTCCTTTTTTAAAGCTTCTATAATCACAATAGCATGTTTATTAAAGGTGCAATTCACGATTTTGATGTAACAAAAACCTCACATAGAGAGAAGAGTACGACATAAATGTATGCTGAAAATTTTACTTGATTCCGACCATTCGTTTTCAAGTTATTAGCTTTCCAGTATTAAAAATCTCCATAGGCTACTGTGTCATTGCACAACTAAGTCACCAATAGTTGAAGTCATGACTTTTTGTGATAGTCGTGACTATCAACTATCAATGACCATCAGTAGACTAATTCATTTCTGCTACAAACAACACAAGTCTTCCTTCACAAGATACATTTAGAGATTGCATTATATCCAACTGTGCATAGTTTTTAGAACTTAAGTAATTTTGAGACAGTTGACCGGTTCACTCAAAATGCAGACCAGTCTGCGCAGACCGAACCGGACAGTTGACTGAATTTGGTCAAAACTGGAGCTAACTGGATGATAAGTACCATGTTCAGCAGGATGTTTTAAAGGACATTTTCTAGTGCCAATCAATCTTCAAAAACAGTCACCAAGATAGACAAAGTCGTGACTATTTAATACCAACTAGTCGACTAGTAAAAAAAGTGGTAGTTGTGCAATGTGACTAATGTGTTGTAATTACTGTTGGGGCCCCAACAATAATTAGAAAATGACACTTTCTCATATTTCTCAAAAATGCAAGCGCATTTGAAAAAATGGTTTAGCGAAAAGTTTGACAAATTTAGTAGAAATTTTGAAAAATTATATCAAATTAAGAAAATGGTTGGCCTTTGAGTGACAAAGGTTGTTTGACTGACAAGGAATTTTAATAAATAGAGGTCTTTGAGTGATAGTTGGTCAAAATAAGGGGTCTTTCGGTGAGAGTGAGAAAAAATGACATATTTTGACAGGGTTATTTTTATTTTCTCTTGTATGCGTTTGTAAGATTCAGCAAAGTTAAGGGTTATAAAGTCCTAACATGAAAGGAAATTATGTTTGAGGAGACTGTAAAAATTGTTATATGCACATACGATAGACAACTATGTCAACAGACCTAAAACATTTTTAATAGACAAGTAAACATGATTTATTTGCGAGTTGCATTGTTTCAGCAGCTAAACGAGGACCGCCCATGTCTAGCTGTTATTGCGTCTTGTACATCACTGCATTAAATAACCATGAGCAAATTAAGTGGTCAAGTTAACTAAATCAATAAGGCAATCATTTATTAATATTATATAGTGTAAAAGCACATATTTTTTACTAAAAAACTATGGTGAAAAGTCCCCAAGTTGAGTGTGTATGATATTTCCTTGACCATGCAACTCAGGGAATAGACCTCGCACTCAGGCGGTATAGGACACGATTAATAGAAGCCACTAAATTAAGGGACGAGGGAATTCTAAAACGCAAATTTAGGATACGATTTACGTATATTTCTATTGGGTTACGTATTGAAGAAAATATTACAAAAATTGTATTTTTACCTTTCCTCAAAAAATTACACAAGTGTTCTTACAGTAATAAACAATAAATAAATGAGTTGATCACAGGGCCTAAAGAAAAGGTGCTACGTATACTTGGATATAAGTTATCAAAGACCTCAATTCAACCAAGCTCTTGCAATTAAGGTTTAGTTTTGTTTTGTGGTTTTTTTGTGTGTGGGTGGTCTTTTGGGAGTTTTGTTTGTTTTTTGTTTTTGTTTTATTTATTTTGTTTTGTTTTGTTTTTCCCAACAAGAAGGATAACTTCATTCAACATTTCACAAAATATCTTGGGCTAGTACATTTTTGTGCCATTTAACCAAGCCCACAGCCAGAGGTGTGTGGTGGGGGCATCACACCCCTCCCCCCCCCCCCTAATTTGACAATGTACAAAAAAAGGTCCACAAAAATTCCCTAAATGATCACCAAAAGAACACCCAAAGCAACCAAACACGCAAATGTAGGTCGTTTTTTATGAAAATTCTACACAAAATGCTTGGAAAACTGATACAAACTTTTTTTTCTTTTTGCTAGTTACTTTGTCAAAACCACTAAAATTAGTTTACGGTCGACCAAAACGAAAAAATTTCCTCCAAACGGTCCCCGAATTGAAATAACGACGGGCGATACTGCGTATAAATACTAGTTGAATTTGACGGTGACGAGGCATGGCCAACATCGTCTGGGCCTGCATTGAACTAAAAATAATCTCAAAAATAGCATACTCCATCATCATCATTAACAAGTAACCAAATACCATGACAACTAACTTTAAAGACATTCAGGAATTACATTGCATGGGGTACAATTCCTATAAGCAACAACTTCTATTAAATTTTTATCTATCCTGCATTTCATTTTAACATAACATAATATTCCTTTTCATAGAACTTACTTAGTATAAAATAAGTTCTTTTTATTTTATCACTCTAACTATAATACAAATTTATCATCATTTTCACTAATCCGTAACTTGCAAACGTGATCATTTCCAATTTTCACACATCCCACCCAGTCAACATGGAAAGTGAAGAAACAGTTCCCAAGTAATGACATTCCTCCCAAACAAGGGAGATATCACAGGCAGTATTGATTTCACCAATAACATACACGCACTTCATCACTGATGCCTCGTGGCTGTAAAAAACGCAACTCCTTCAAAGTCAAGACCCATCTCTTACACAGGAAACACACTGTCTACTTAATGCTACTCACAATAATGCATTGTGTAATTGTCTACATGCTGGTGAAGAGACTTGACTGAGATATGATATGATGAATAATTAATGTTTTCTTGATGATGACATTTCCAGCATATTCTTGTCCAAAATTTCAAGCTGCGTTTACTTGTGATGGAACTCCAATATGGCGTGATATTCTCTTTAAGTTTGCGCGATTGCTGCTCACCATTTCAGGAAACACAGACAACTCGTTTTGCTAGTGCAAAAAAGTCATATCTGCAATGGCTGCCCTGAGTTATTCTATTTCACCACTTGTCACAAGAATGTGAAAAATCTCTCAAATTCCATTGCCTTATGTCAGTGGTTGTTGAAATGGTTCTTCAGGTGACACCGTCTTCACCTGAAGAACCATTTCAAGAAGAACCACTGACCCAAGACTGGAGATCAGTTCGGCGGAACTCACAATTCGGATTGGATACTTATCCAAATTCGGATACCCACGTACATTTCGTATCCAAATTGTGATACCTGTATCAGAATAAGGATATGGAGGGGTATCCGAATTCTGATACCCCTGTCTTGGCGCAAGCTAGCAAATACTAGCAAGTACATGTAGAACATTTTTCTTGCATTTATGATAAATGTATCAGTGCATGGAATTGTGGAAGTCATTTCCATCTGCAATTCCAGCGGGACAGCTTCGAAACATGTCCTGATAGCTCCTTATCACAAAAGGCAAAATAATTTGGCCAATACTTTCTTAGAATTTAGATGACAAATTATCATTTATAATGTTGTTGACTTTCATACATACCGGTATAGTGTGCGGCAAAGCTCAGCTGTTTTTAATCCAAATTCGGATACGGGTATCAGAATTTTGATACGGAGTATCCAAATTCGGATACGTATCCGAATTGTGAGTTCCACCGAACTGAGATTATACAGTGTGCAATTCAAATTTATGACAAATGGCACCTATTGCAGATACAACTTTCTTGCACTCAAAGACAACTAGGATAATCATTGCATCATCAAATTCAATCCTACTTTTAATGCACTTAGTTGTATATGAAGAGTTGATGAGTACTTGCCCAGAAACTGTGCCAAAAAACTTTCGAAAGATTTCTTACAGAGCTCATTTACCTTTATGGCAAAGATAGTCTAATCTTTAAACAAGTGAATCGATTGTCTTGTCAAACTAAATTTTCCTGCAAAAGGTTGACAGCCATTTTGGGCAAATATTAACTGTTGTTTCAACACCTCTTAAAAAATGAACAAAATGCAACAGTTCTACACAGACCTTTCAACAATAATGCTACGTGTGACCTTTTTTCTGATTTTAAGTGTAAATACAAGAATTTATACATGTAGTGTAAATGATAAAATTACTGATTTTTTAGATAAGGTTTACCACTGTTTTCATTGTAAAAGTGCAATAATAATTCTGGTCATATTTTTTCTCTCTTCTTGTAAGCTCCTAAGGTTTTCCACCTAGCGGTAAGCTACAAAAATTTACCAATTTATACCATACTGAGTGACCTTTACATGTAGCTTCTAAACTATAAATGTTACAATGTACTCATTAATTTTATCCATTAACAGTAAGTCCCAGAAAAAGTTACAAAAATATGCTAATATAAATGACATATGAACCTAAGTTTAAAAATTAGTGCTGGATGCTAGAGCTTAAAATTTTTCAGGTGCTAATTTAAGGATGTGTGCCCATCCCCTTACTTTTAAAGAGCGCCCCTTGAAATGGACCATGTGCTGAGGTTGCCTTTGCTCCATAAAAATTAATATACTACATCAGAAACAGCTGCAAATCTATGATTTTTAGATACAAATATTCAAAAAAAACTCCAAGAAGACTAATTTTTACCAGAGGAGCAATTATAAGCGGGTGGCGAGGCATGTTTTGAAAATTCCTGGATCTGTGAGTGGTACCGCCTGCCACCCAAACTGTAGCTACATCATTGATCAAAATTTTCACTTTCTGTCCAAAATAGGACTATTATATTCTTAACTACAAATAAAAAAGAATTTTCTAATATACTATAATAAACCAGCAGCCTTTTCACAAAACAGAATTACCTCTGTTCATATCAATTGAGTTCCAAATAATTTCACCTTTGCAACACATACATCTTGTTAAATATCACTTAATTTGGAATTCCCTGTTTGACCTTATTGCACTCTCTAAACAACAATGGCTGCAAGCGATTTATCACTACGGCACGCACTTACACCCAACACCTGGCCTCATCTCTGCTGATGACAAAACCTGGGGGTGCTACTTATACAAAAGTGGCTATAGGAGTGTGCAGCAAATTCAGATAGCAAAATCAGGCTCTTTGGTATTCAAATCAGTCCTGTATCTTCTCAAAATTTGATATTTGTGATGGGTCTTCTTTCTGAAATTTCCAATTTTGGGCCAAAATTATGGCACATTTTGACTCCCATTTTTTTTTTCACAAAATCTTTAAAAATTTACACAGTGCAAATTTGGACACAAAATTGTGACTTTTTAATCAATTTTGACCCAAAATTTTGGAGATTTAGTGTATGATTGGGGTCACCTTTTCTTGTAAACTGTTCTGTATTTGGGAAACATTTTCCCAGTGGTATGTCCCTACCCAAACCTTTAAAGTCCCCCTCCCCCAGTGACAAAATCACCAAGCTGCCTGGTAAAAATGTGTATACAAGTAGAGCGAGTTTGAAATCAGATGTTTTTGTGTACAGTCAACAGTCTCTGGTATTAATATAACACGTGCATGGTGTCAATCCATATTAAGTAAGAGCACATGACTTCATGTCAGGGGAAAAAGTGGGGAATATGGTTATCTCATTCCCAAAAAAAATGGTGTTTGAAAGGGAAATTTTCAAAACAGTAGAGAAATGTAAAAGACATTTGGTGGGAATTTTTTTTGAAACTGTCATCATATTCCTAGGCAATATATTTATTTATTTATTTATTTACTATACTTTAATTTTATCTATTTGTTATTTTGCATCGGCTATTCTTATCAATTTCACAATACAATGCATGTTTGTAATTTATATTTTAAAATTTAGTACAAATAATTTCCTTCAATAATTTTTTTCCAAAATTGGTAATTGGTAAAACACTTAAAAAATATTTTTGCTTGTTTTGCTCATATATTGGTTGAGTTAAATCTATTGAAAATGGCCACATTAAATTTCAATTTTCCCTTTTTTTTAAACATCACACTGAAATACCTTGGTTGTTCACTGGCTGACAGACAGCAAAGTTAGACTTTTGTGAGTTGTTACTGAGAACATTTAATAATTATTTTCAATCAACATGAATCACTTTTTACTTAACTCTAAATTTTATACATATCTATACCAACCATCAAGTCATCAGTCCAATGTTATGACTGACGCATGAGTCCTCGCATGAGTCAAGCCGCCCACATGCACAGACACTCAGCATCTCAACAGCCAGACCATGATACCAGCAATAAGCACACTGCTATCTTCTTGTTACCAATAGCCAATGCTTTTTTGTACACAGCACTGACAGAGTTCAAAATCATCGGCAACACCGAGGCCCATTTATGAAATGCTGCAACTCTAGTTGTTAACTAACCTATTGTCTACTTGTCAAATTTTTACAAGTAGTTTTTTTCTTAAAACTGATATGGACCAGGCGAGGCAGACAAACATTTCCAGAGAAACGGGAGCCGTTTTTCAGGACCAGGAGCCATAAATTTCCGATTTGGATTTGGAAATCAAAAGTTATATATCAATAAAACTTGACTATGTTTCCAATCATTTTCTTCATAAATTTTGACTCATACTAGAGACGAACAAATTGTAAACGGCAAGACCCAGGCACTGCAGTAGGGAACAATACCTTTACTTGGGTCTCAATTTTTCTGTCCAACCAGGCTCAAAAAGTCAAGAACCATAGGGTAAAGATAGGGTTAAAATCATCTGGCGCCTGCTTAAGAAAAAGCTTGTTCCCAACTAGAGTTAGCAGTGTTTCATGAATTGGGCCCTGGCAGCTACAGCTTCAGTAGATACACTCAACTTGAGTTTTGACGGGACTGTGCCACCGGTACCTTAATCCACATTCTCTCAAATTTTTACAAAACAATAAAATGTTTACAGAAAAATAAACGGTTACTGTTTGTTTTGGCTCCAATATTTAATGTATGTATGTTTGATAAAGTTGATCAACCCTTCCTAGCACAATGAAAAAGTCAAGACTACATGTAGGTTGAGAGTCAAGACCCCCACTACCCCCCACCCCCCATCCCCATGCATATGTGACTGTGGTCGCATCACTATTAGCTAGTTGCAAACATATCACCATGCAGTTGCCTTTAATCAATTCTCTGATGATGTAGGTGATATCAAATAATGACTTCCAATTATAGTCATTGAAGCCATTTGTAAAATAAGATGTATGAATACGTAGGGTACAATGGGGTACATGAGGTCCTTATAGATTCTCATCAGGTGCTATAAATTGCAGGATCATTACAGTTGATCGTAACATCATAGTCACTGCACCAAGGGGGAGCCTACATAAAACAATCAATACTCAACATTGATCTGTACATAATGAATTGGACACATTTTCCCCCTCCCTCCCTCTGTCCCTACATATTCCTACCACTGATGAAAAGACCCCATTAATAATAATTGTATTAAAACCAGAATCTTCCAGGGAATCTTCTACAAAATAAAATGCTATGTTAGTATATCAACTTCAAAATTTGGTGAACCATAGGCATAAAGATAAAATACATTGTTTTCCGATTACATATTTTTTTAAATAGGTAGTACAATTTTCCTACTTTGGAAATAGACCCTTGCCTCTTTCCAGGGGGCAGTCAAATATGAAATTATAACAGGCAGGGGCATTCGGTGAGAGCACAGGCTCACATGCAACTGTAAAAAATTAGGGGTCATTGGGTGACAGCGACGCTGAAAAAGTGGGTCTTCTGAGCCTTACATACATGTCACCTCCAGAATGGGACTGTCCCTCCCCCCTTCCTTGATATAAAATAGTGTAAGAATAATAGTGTCAGAATTTTATAGCAAGGAGCCTCTTTCTTGCTCTAAAATTCTTACAATATGTTACATGATTAGAATTTAAAATCAATATTGCTATTTTTCAAACCAAAATTCAATCTTCAATGAGCATAAACAGAGATGTAAATGGACCGGTACAAAAAATTGAAAATCCACTCTTATCACACCAGAACACTTTAACAAGCAACACTACGACTCCAATTTTATGTCTTCTTCGATTATGACTTTTTCTCACTTAATTACAATGAGAATTTAAGAAATGTGCCTCTAGGAACAATTATGATGATGAGATTTGATGACAGGCCACATGACAGAGATATCACACTTGATGAGCACAGCTCTATGTAGACTGAATACGAGACTCCAACAATTAAGCTCAATTGCAGAGCTATAAATTTTGCAGCACTCTCAAGTAGTTTTTGGAAAACAGATTTTGTCAAAATCAAACCGAGTTATTAGGCCTAGTTTCAAAATCATAAAAACTCATCTTTTTTCAGTTTTATTTGATTTTCAGCAATTCTTACTATAAAAAATAATTCTCAATATTCACCTACTTGACAGATGTACATGTATCTAGAAATATTGAACTCACAAAAAATTAAATTGTTAAACTTTGAAATACTAATATTACTAAAATAATTTTTTTGTAAAATATAAAGTTTGTTAAAATGACAACACGTTTGTGAGAGTCAAAAAAGACTTATTTCAAATAAATCCTTTAGATTGAAAAATAAATCAACAATTCAACAAGTCTCCTAAGATTCAAAAATAAGTAGCTGGAATTTACAGAGTACAAATTTCATTGAAGGCCATGTGTCGTGAACTCGCCACCCAAAAAGGGCACGATGTTACATACATATACGTTTTTCTAAACTTGACTCTGAAGAATTGATCTCGACCAAACAAAAAGGTATTGCAATGCTTTTTGTCTATAAAGCTAAATAAATACATTTTCAATCCTGGAAAAAGAAAATCTGTAGCATTTACATGTATAAAGGCAGTGTGCTTCAGGAAGGGCAGGGTGGTGGAAGAGGGGGAGGAAGTACACACAACGTCTATGGGAGAATGCAAGGGTTTCTAGTCAGAGAGCCGTCCAACCGTTATTTGGACGGCTGATCACGAAAGTAGACACCCTGTTAAATGCAAAGGCCGTCCAATAAGGTGTCCAAAAATGTGTTTTACCATATGAAATTCAATGTTGAATGTTAGAATGTATCTTCAATAATCATCATCATCACAAAATATGATCAATTTATGTACTTTGTGGACTTCAAAATGTGCTTAAGTTTATACCTCGTTGTGTCTTCGTTCGTTTGCTTGAAGGTCGCAATGTTGGTATAACTTAATCATCGTCTTCTTTGTCAAGTATATATGAATATTAATCATGCTGACGTCACAATGTCTTGATTGAAGTCGGCCTGTTCGCCCGGCCTTGGAATTTGGACGCCCTACTTTCAAATCCTGGCTAAACCCTTGGGAGAATGCTGTTACTGGCAATTAAATCATCACATCTTTGCAAGGGGGTACAAACATGATGGTTTTGGTCTTAAATTATAGGGCCTAATTAGAATATATTAAATGGCTTGACTTAATTATTTGGATTGTTTGGTTAAATACAAACTTCAACCAGTGAACTACTCATTTTCTACATTGAATGCTGTAGTAAATTGAGAATGTCCTAAACGTTTGATAACTTTTTTTATTTACCCTACAAGGTCAAAGTATACATTTTCTTAACTGAAATTTGATGTAGAATCCAAAAATGGAGTTAGTTTTCTTGTATGGGTTAAGATATAATTAAAAATGTGGAAAAAATTTAATGGTTGAAACACATTTTGGAACACGTATCGCCAGATATTACATTTAAAACTTTGAATTATTTGTTCTATATTTTAGTGAGCTCATTACATCTTTTAATCTAGAAGCAAATACAACCTAATTTAAGTTTCAAATTGCAAATAATTAGGAGTACATTGGTGCACTCGATTTTGATATCATTTTGTTTTTGTTTCACCCTGTATATTTTCAAGGTCAACATGTATGTACATGTATGCATTGAAATGGGCATAGTTTCTGTTTCTGTTTCTGTGGAGTCGGCATGCTCAGTTTAACTGTACTTCGGGTGGATAGTTGTAGGGTAATTTGCTTACATTTATACTCAGCTTTCCAACAATTAGGGTGGATAGTTGTAGAGATATTCTAATTTGAAACAAGAATAGTCTCAAAATTCTCTGGGGTGCAAATTTGGTCATAACGTGTAGAGTGGCGAGAAGTGCTGGTGGCGAGTTCATGAGTCTTTACGAGTTCTCTAAAATTTCGATGAATTATTCTATTGATAATAAAGTTATTCAAATAAGCCTTGCATTTGCATATAATTATGTTCCAAGTTTCTTCAACTGTTGAAACATTTTGTAATGATAATATTCCTTATCAAATGAAATTGTATTTGCTCATTCTTGATGTGACTGAATCAAGGAATTTTTATAAGGGGATCGGGATACATGTACGCCGCCATTATGCCATCTTGTGTCGCTCATGGAGCAGAGTTATTATACTTCTGGATATATTCGGAGTTTGGCCCGTTATAGGCAGATCCGGTAAATCTTCACTTGACGCATATCTATATACAGCTTGTGCATTTTGTTTCACGCGCAAACCGTGTCTGCGTTCCAAGCAGCATGTATTGCGACTTGCTCTGATCAAAGTAGGCCAATTTTCCCGCTGATTCATTGAGAAGACTCTCAAAGTGTGGCACGTTGAGCCGTAAAATGCCAGAGGTACAATAAGGCCAAAAAAAATATTGTTTGGTTGTCCTCCACACCCAATCTGAGAGTAGGTGCGGGCGGGCGGGGTGGGGTTTTTTAATTTTTTTTAAAGTTGCTCTCCCAGCCCATACTGTAAGCATCAATGCAGCTAACGCTGCCACCTCTTCACTGCTATCAATGTCGCTCCATGGACCTGAATTTACAGTGCAGCCAATTTTGTCAGCTTTTACCTTTTAAAATTTACCGGTAATTTACCACAGTTTTTATATCCTGACAGTTATTCCATTGACATAAAAATACTATTTTGTGGGTTCAAGCTCCAACT